>VZRJ01000416.1:134674-391577 GCA_013397565.1 Ptilonorhynchus violaceus
TTTTTTGGTATAAGCTCGCAGTTCGTCTATGACCAAAACTGCCAAATTTCAGTAAAAGGCACGCCCAGGGCCTCCACAGAGCAACGTTCCTTCAACGCCCGGTGCCAGGGCTATTGAGAAACGAGGCGCACACGTCTCCCGACCAGCCCTGGAGCTACGTCAAACATTGCACAATTCTGCCATGAATATTCACTTGATGTTTTTTTTTTTTTCTTCAGAGATGAGGTGGTTTTAGTCGTGCTCAAACCTCGTATTTGCTTTTCACGGGCATTTACGTAATCAAGTTACATTGGCACAACTGTTTGTACAAACCAGATTTCAAAATCTGACACGGAAGTATTTGTAAAGATTGATTTTGAGCTTGTCGAACACTGCCATGGGTTGGATACCTGATGCATCCCTCAAAAGCTGCTTGGCTCTCTCAGAGATGGGTTTAGATCAATTTGTAGGACAGGAAAACCAAACAAAATTCAAGGATATTTGCACAGACGGGTTCCTACGTTAAAAGGGGAGCACAGACCAAATTCACGCATGGGTTCTATGTCGGTCTGATAAATGCTACAGAAACATTTACAGTTGTCTGGTGGAGATATACCACAACTTTGGTGAAAGATCAGCTGCTTTTTGTGATTATTCAGCGAAAGAGAATTGATGTTTTTTTGAAAACCCTCAGGTCCAACAGCTTTGAACCCTTGTGTCTCCTTATAGGCACTCGTGAATGCATAGGAGCAGGCAGTACCCAACCCAAATGCAGGGGAGAGGGGCAGTGAGACAGAAAGCTGGAGCTGACCCTCACAGGTTTCTTGCTGAGGGCGAGGGGACCGTGTCTCCAGGCCACCCCTCTCCTGCAGCATGGTGCCCCTGACTCCTTGGCCACAGCTGTGCTCTGACCTCACTGCCGGGGGTCACGGAGCACAGAAAGGGAGCAAGTGCTGCCGCGATAAGCACTAATGAATCCTTTTTGACACGCTGCCAGAGTAGTGCCGCCTCCCTGAGTGGCTGAGGGGTGACACCCCGACCCCCATGGTCCATCTGCTGCACCAAGTGTGGGACTGGTGTCAGCACTGAGGGGGAGGAGTGGACCAAATATTCCCCCAGCACCCCTTACCTTCCCACCACACGCTGCAGCTTAAGTGGAAGAGTAACTCTGAGATGTTCAGGATTCTTCTGTCTGCTCAAGTCAGCTGGGGACAACCAAGAGTATTGCACCAGGACCAACCCCTGCCATATGCTAGGGATTATCTCCAAGGAATAGACAGGGAATAGGTGTACAAAAGTAGCTGGTGCAGAAGGGACAGATCTGGAATCGTGTTTAATGCAGGATATAAAGAGGTAGTTGAACCATCAGTACCTCCAAAGTGTCCTCGTTTTTGTAGACTTGATCCCCATTGGCCAAAACTCTACGATCTCCGGGCGGCCCCACAGCACCACGACAGTCCTGGGCAATTCTCCCTCTCTACAGCTGCAGAGATCAACGCAGTGCCTGAGCCTCTGATGCCGCCATTCTCCTCCTGTCCAGCAGACCTCCCAGAAAGACACCAACACTGGTCACCCTGCTCTCCCCACTCTTTCTTGAGTGATTAACCTAAGGAGGCCAGTTGTTCTGCAATCAATTTTTGTTCTGTGCAATAGAAAAGTGTGAATGGGCCTTCCATAGCAGGTGTCTCTAGAAAGGTCAGTTGTTTCAAACATGCTCTGAACAAGAGCTATGAAAAATCTGAACCTGGAGTTGTTTAAATACCTGCATCAGAACTTTGGATTCATGGCTTAACATTTGAAGAAGTTAATAGAAGTGACACAAAATACGCTGATTATTCACAAAGGGTTTTGTCACCTTTTTGCTTGTGTTAACAGTGGGATTCACATAAAAGAACTGGAACCTCATTTAGCTTCGCAATATTTATGTCTCATGCAATTTGCACCTTATGCAAGAGGAGCTGTGTTTGTCTCACAGGGTGAAGGATTCAGAGGGCTGAGCTCACATGTCAGGTCTTTCTTCACAAAAAACTTTTTTTAAAAGGCCCGTACTTTCTCAAATGAGGTCATGCTCTAGGAGTGTAATGCTCTCTCATTTTGACTTGAACTCAGCTTGAGGCAAACAGGGGATTGAATATGATTTTTTAATGACTTAAACATGGCCTTTCAGTATGACTATGCTCACTGCAGCAGGCCAGGATACCATTCTCACGAGCAGCATTTTTGCTTTTGCAGCAAATTTCGCATGAACCAGGAAAAAACCCAAGCCCCAAAGCAATCAAGGTCTCTCTACAACTCATCTGAAAGGATCACTGGAGGTTTGCTACTTCTTCTTACCTTCATACTAGGAATCTATTCAGAAACATGGTACCAGGAACACAGGAACTAATGAAGGCTGCTTTCCTATGGATTTATGCCTGTGATTAATTAACTCTGTGTCTAAGGTACAAGCTCTAATTGAAGCTGGTCTCATGCCTGGAAACTTATGTCTCTCCCTTATCTGGATTACTGCATATCAGTACAGAATGTAGTTTTCTTCTGATCTCTCATCTCCACACTTAGAAAAATTCTAAAAATGTAGCGACTGTGAGATCTGCCAGATTTGTTGAAATTAATGAGCTATTCTGAAGCCGAATGGCAGAATGATCCTGTATGCCATACTTCCATAGGGAAGTGAGAAAGGCAGAGCACACTGCACTGCCCAGTTAGTTTTACCACCTCTTTTTGATGGTAAAGCCTCTGTGAACAAACTAGTCCTACACTTACTCAAGTTTTTTAAAAAAACCCATGACACAAGATGGTTATTAAAAACCTAACACCACCTTACTGAATATTTCTCATAGTAGTAAATTAGCCATTATTCTGTTTTGTCAAAAGAATCACAATCTACAAGAAAAAGCAGTTTCCCCCTACACCTTTCAAACAAAGCAAACACACAAAAGCAAACCATGGTACTGAGCTTCAATTTAAACAAATGACCATTCAACAGTTTTGTCTTTAACTTCAGTCAGCTCACTGGACACAAAATAATCTCAACACCCAGTACATTCCATATCTAGCTTTTTTCTCAGTAATCATCTCAAACACAGAAAAGTAAATGTTACAAGTACTGAGTTTTTTCCCTCTAAGTACTAAACTCTTTGTATGTTTTTATCAACATACCTGCTCTTCCCTTAAAAAGTCCTGTTTTGTAAGCGTGCACAACCCCACGTTGAAGTTGCATTACATTTTCTTGATCTCCTCTCCAAATCTCGTCTGTAATTGGAACACGAAATATAGTGTAAACTGTTCCTCTGTTGCAGCACTTTACTATTGCAGTACATACTTGCACTTCCCACATGCTCCTAGGGGACTTCCAGATACAGCAGACATTGGGATACAATTTCTTTTTAATTCTGTTTTTGCAAGAAGTCTTGTAATCACCTGTGTCTTCAATTACTCCTCCCTAAAGAGATGGCAGTTGAAATTACTCAAATGTTTCCCTTGCAATGCAAAGCTGCCTCTAGCTTTAGGTTTTCCTGCTGACACGTTTGTCATGCATGAACATTTACCACAATAATTCCTCAGGTAATAAAACACTGATTTTGGGGGAATCTTGGTTAAGCACATGAATAATTGTTGCTTTCGTTTTAAAAAGAGCTACCCTACAAACTTACAAAAATCACGTCAGATAATGAACTTTTAGTATTTTTCACTGTCTTTTTTTTTTAAAAAAGACCCTACAAACATCTACGTCTCTTTCCTGGCAAATCATTCAATGAGATTTCATCTTTTCATGAAAATTCCTTGAAAAAAAGTAGGAAAATTTATCTTAACTGTTAACTTTGCCAGAGACACGAGAAGTTCAGACAATCGTTGTCAAAGCTGGTAGTTGATAAGCCAGATTGACAAAAATACATATGTTCCCAAGATGTTTATTTCATTTCTTTGAAACTTGGTGGCTTTGTACTTTTAGTATTAGTCAGAGTGTGAAATCACACTCATTTAAGAACTGATGAGCAAACAAAATTTGTCATCATCAGTCATGGCTTCTTTGCATATGGGACTATACATCCTAGGCTTGAGACAGAAGCATACTTTCACTTTGAACAGAAGTCATTTTTGAAAGCATTTTTATTTGTCTTATCTTAGATGTCAGAAAACAAATGGTTGTTTTCATTCTAGCTTTTGACAGTTTGTTTACTTATATGGGAAAATGGAATAAGTTGCAGGACTGTAAATCAGTCATAGACTTAAATCAATATTCTGAGGCACAAAAAAATCCATAATGGTCTGGTAATTACAATATTAAACTATACTCTCAGTCAATTTACAATAATGCCTTTAAAAATGCTTCCTAAAGCAGCCCAGACATACCCGAGGACTTAAAAAAAAAAGGACAGCTTTGAAAACAGGTAATTCCTGGTGAGTCTGAAGATGCAGCTCACGTGTGAATCCCTAACCTGCTCAAGGCTGGAACATTTCACTGCTGCACCTCCAAGGCAGCCTGGTCAGGAAAGGTGCTTTCTCATTCAAAGAACTGCTTCTCTCTTCATTGTCCAAATTTGTCCTTTAGGCAAATATGGCTACATTCATAGAGACGGGCAATGTCTTTTGCTAGGCAAACTCACAGAGCTGCAGCAGAGAGAGGGGATTAAAAGGCAACAAACAGCACACGAACAGGAAAGCAACAAGCAGACAAGCCATTGCTATGGCAGCCCCTGGATCCCTGCACTTCTTGCCTTTGCTCCAGAAGCTCCGGTTTTCTAGCAAGGGAAAAGGAGAAATGAAACTACAGGCACAGAGGCAGAAGGGGACAGATACTCAATATTACCTGCAAAGGAAGCAGATTTGGTATTAGCTATGTGCTTGGAAGTGCTTTCTTTTGTGCAAGTCTACAGCCCAGTGACACCATGCAGACCAAGAGCCTTCTTTCACACACAGCACTGATGCCATGCAAGCTCCATGACTCTTCCCTAGGAGCACAAAAGAGAAAAAAGGCTGCTAGAAGTGGCAACAAAATCTGTCAGAAGTCTTTCCTAATTTAAGAAGCTAATTCTTATTTTTAATTTCCCATTTACATGTAGAAATTAAGAAAATCCCTACCAGCAAGTATCATCTCTCACCATTTGTAGTACCAGCTCACTAAGTCATTCAGAATTCACCATCTTAGAGGCACCCTTTCATTTCTGATGTCTCTCAGTACCTTAGAGGATCACACAGAGGGGAAACATATTGTATTAACCTTTAAGTGATGCATATTTAACCAATACCTCTTTGGACTAGCAAAGAAATTACAGTGGCAGTTAGAAAATAAAGCTTTATTATTATTATTCCTTTTTTCTTCTTTTCCTTTTTTACCAGGAGAAGCAAAGCATGAGAAGCTGAATTAGACTGAGGCACATTATTAAAGCAATAGGGAAACAAGCTGATTTTACAGACTGGTCTCTGCAAAGTCAGATCAGTTGCAGGCACACATCAGTTCTGTACTGTGACTGAGCAAGTTTCAGCAATACCAATTCTTACACCTGCTGAGCCAAGATATCAGGCTTGTAAAAGCACATAAGATTTGGCATAAGTTTTAAGAATGTAATAAAACAGGATATGTATTTCTGTTTAAATGCTTAACTTCATAAATGCATACTTACCTAATACCTTTCCTGTTAAGCCAAGTAGTCTCTGTAAATTGTTTTAACTAGGCACAGCTTCCTCAGTACAGGAATGCACCCAGCTAGATGCTTTGTACAGTAAAAAAGTATAAATACACACACGTGCATTTCACATATACAGTGTAACAGTTATGAACAAATGTTACTGATTCCTACCTGTAACACGCAGACTGATGCACACTAATGAGGAGGGAAGAGCATTTTTAAAGTATCTTAACATGCAATTGCTCATTTAATGAAAATGGAGGGTGAGTGGGGCAGAGGGGAACACCTACAATTGCTCAAACCTGTGGGTTTTCAACCACAGTTCAGAGCAGTTTTGGGAAAGTTTCCCAGAGGAACAGAAGATATTTAGTTATTAAAATCAAAGCTGATGTACCCTTTATAAAACTCTGAAACTGCCTGGCTTTCTGTTTTACCCTAAGGCATTTGCTGTCCAATTCAGTGGTTCACACACAGAAAAACATCAAGAAAAATTACCTTGTAAAGATTGTAAAGATTTTAAAAGATTGTAAAAAAATTGTAAAGATTTACAATTTTTGAAGGACTCTCTGATACTACAACAAACACTACCAAATAAACCAGACTTATTTCACTGTAAGATAATTACACTTTGTATCCATATTTTGATCCTCCCGAATCAGCATTTATTGCTGCAGTACCTCTGTTACGAATGATCTCGATTAAGACGTAGCATTGGCTTTTCTGTATCACACAGACTGAACTTGCAAGCTATGAATATTGAATATGCTATTTCATCCTTTAACATGAAGATATTAATCAAGGTGTAAGTGAGGAAGCACTACTACAGCAACTAACACGTTATCTTATGCCAGTTTAATACAAAGAAACATATTCCAATTCACTGAAGACTCACACCAAGTGTGTGGTTTCATGAGATGGAGCTTGCAACTGTTGAGTTCAAAAAACTTAGCGAAATTATATTAATTATTAACATGCCATTGGCACCCCCACCTCCAATCCCCTTTCCAAGGGGTTGAGAATCTGGAAAGGATAGTGCACAGCAGACAAGGTCACTCATGGGAAGGCAGAGCCTGTCAGACACAGCAAGGTTCTCTCTTCATCTTCAGCAACTCACTTGGTTCATAATCTACAGAGAACAACCGAGTTCCTGGCAGATGTCTTCCTCTGGCACAGACATTGCCAATGCATTCCAGAAACCAATCCATCTTTTCCCCCCCTCTCTACTCCCTGCTAGCTTGGGGCTTTTCCCCAGCAGCAGCTTATGATGGTAAACATTTATTATTTTATAGTAAAATCATACACTGTAATCAAATTATCCTTTTCCCCCAAAAAAGTCTTATAAGAAGCAGCTTAATCATATACACTCTAAACGAATGTGCTTTAAGAAAAGACCACCATCCCATATTGTATTATTTTTTGTTATTTAAAAAAAAGCCAAGAGGAAACCCTTGGTAAGAGTGGAGCATATTAATTATGACAAGACATCATGACATACCAACCAGTGAGATTTAAAGGCTGCTAATAACACTTTTTGTAGTAATTAGTGCAAGATAGTTATCCCATATAAACAAATATTTGATGGTAGACTTCAATGATAAACAATTCACTTGATGACATTTACATATAAATACACATAAATAAAAACCTACGTCATTTAGGCTTGTAGTTAACAAAGAGTATGGTCTGAAATTAATTAAATGTAATTGTATCTAGCTGGATCAAAGCTCTTCCTATGATGATACTCAAGTATGTGGGGTATAAAAAGCATGAATGTACAATTCTCAATTTAGTAAAGTACTACTCTATAAAACAGAATCATGAAAACAGCTCTTACATTTTAATGTAAAGTATAAAATTGTATATTTACATTTACATACACTTTACTGAACTACATTGGGTAGCTCATGGTAAAAAACCATCCCTTTTTGAAAAATCTTGCAAAAAATACATCAACTGCAGATATGATCAAAAGTTACTAAGTTAGCAGCTGACACAACATCTGTAGTAAAAAATATATTTTAGGAAAATACCTGGAAAAATCTAAACACCAATAAACACTTTAAAACTATTTTTGAAGTAAAAATTGTAGCAAAACCAGAAGAAGCTAGCAAGGATAACAGGAACTATTGCATACTGCTCTTTAAGAGCCATGTAGCGACTTAGAACAGAAGCAGCAGATATGGTAGGAGTTTTGTGGTGTAACCAAGTGGAAACCGGAGGAAAATAGGAAACCAGTTATCCAACTTCTCTCTTTGTTTATTACCATTTTTACGGGGAGAAGTATAAGGTGATGAGAGAATTCCTCTCACTGAGCATATCCTCCATCAAAGGCTAAAACAAATTGGTAAAAGGAACCCAGTTTCAAGAGCCTTGGACCCCAAACTCAGAAACATTTGCCGTATGTACTTACAGTTCAGTGGGCGATAGATTATTACACTACAAGTTGCAGGTTAACTTTAAGAGTTAACACTATTTTGCAATATGAAGTGCTTCTTAATATATATATCTATATAATATATAGATATTTGTAAAATACTCGTGCAGATTTGATAGAACAAACTGTGGAAATAGCTTTCTCGAGTCTTTTCTTCCCATTAACAGATCTTTACCTCCTACACAAGGAGTTTCAGGATTCAACAAGGATTTCCACAATATGATCAAGGTCATTAAGATCAGATTTACAATTAGAGTTAGAAGCTGTATTTGTTGGAGAAGAAAATGTCTCAAGACCATCACAGTGTCCCATTTTTGTGTTGCTCATCATGCCTGTTAACATAGTATCAAGATCATAGTAAGAATTGTCAACTTCTGAAAACAGATCTTCAACAGAGTTAGGACTTTTATTCTCCAGTGTCTCAAATATTTGATCTAAAGATTTTTGAAAGTTTCCTTTGTTTTCTTGTGGATTCTCCATGTCCCACACGTTGCTCTGCAAGTTTCTCGGCGCTTGCACTGAAGCGGCTGTTGACATAGTTTCTGAACTCTCTTGTGCCTGGTCACTCTCAAAGTCTTTATTGAAAGTACCATAGCCTGGAACATGCTTTCCCTCAGCTTGATCCCTAGATGAACGGCACAGGATATCTGTTGAAACAAGACGATCCAGCGATGCCTGCCCTGTACTCTGGGTATTTATCATCTGCCAAGTCCCATCCTGAGTCATTTCCTCTTGGATCTGACGTACCGTGTTGGCTATAAGTACCGAACGACAAAGGTTGGGTTCAACCAGCATGTGACACAGCTGAAGTTTAACCAAGGACATATCTAAAAGCGACTGCCGCTGGAGATTATAGGAAGGAATAGCCTTAATACCAGCCAGAGTCCCTTCAATATCTTCCTCGCCATCGAAACATTTTCTCTTTAATCCTCGCACAAACATTGTGTCCTGTTAAAAAAATGAAACAAATAAAAAAAAAATCTCGTACAACATAAACAGCTCAAGAGGGAGGGGAAAAAAAAGACTAAGAAAACAGAACAGCAAACTTTAATCTTTTATTAAAAAGCAAATTCTTTTAAGATAGAAACATCAGAATTGTCATACCATGTTATAGAATGGCCAGTGTGGTACAACAGGGGTCAGGAACATATGGCCCGGGTCCCAAAGACGACATTCGGGAACCAGGGGTGAGCAGGTCCATGCATGGCATCGGAGAGAGGCAGGGGCTCCCAGCTCCTGGCTCCCATTAAGCTCCACACCTGATGGAAGTCAGGAGCCGCTGCTTCGCACAGAAGCAAACATCTCACCGGCTGTATTTCACCTACTGGAGAGGCAGTGTCTCCTCGCTCCTCCCGAGTTTCTACTGGCATGCTTAACCTCTAATTTTGGAAATAAAAATACAACCTGGCACACCATCTTTAAAATACTTGACCCCTCCAGAACATTAAAATGCCTAACAGATTAACATGAAAAAAATACTATGGGCAGCATATGTGAGAAGATTAGCTTATTTTGACTACAAAGAGAGTAATATCTAGATTTGTTCCATGTAACTTGAGACATTCAGCTGAGGTGCCCAAAGCAGTCCTTCCGGTTCCCTTACTCGGGTGAGTTAAGTGAATTGCGTAATTCCAGTAAGAATTGTGCAAGTTCAGTAAGGATAGTCACAGTCATCCTCTGCATGGGCTTCTGTACTCCTTTCCCAATTGACTGTAAGACAGCAAAATTCCTGTATTCCTGGTTTAGGTTCACCAGCTAAAAATACATGGGGTGCATGCAGGCTTCTCAGTATTCACACCTAAAACCCCTTGCTGAATTCTCGAAGGGGTGCCTCTCAAGTACCACCCTCAGCTCTTCTTCTGAACTGCACTAATTCTGACAACAGTACCCATGCAAATACTGCAGCTGATCCCTTGAAATACAGAGTAACTTTTTAAAATGCAGTTTTATATCACTTTTTTTACATCACTTCTTTTAGTCTTATAAAAATTAGGCTACAAATGAAAGCTGGTACCTGATATTTATATTTGTGCTTCCTCCTTATTTCTCTTCTAAGTCTCCTGTCCTTACAATTCCTGTTTGCCCAATATCTGGAGATTTTTTTAAGGCAGTGACCCAAACAAAACAGTTTTTCAACTAAAAGCTGATAAAACCAAAATACTATTGCAGTGTCTTTCTATATAATTTCCCATTTTCCTTGATAAGCCCTGAACTCTGCCTTGCTTTTCTGGTTGCCACGGTACATTCCACATATTTTCAGAGAGTTCTCTCTCAGCTTTTTCAGAGTCACTAAAAATCCACCAAAGGGCCAACACTGTTCCTTTCAAAATACATTACATGCTTATCTACTGTGAAAACCTGGGGATAGCACAGTAGCAAGATAAACACTTGGTCTGATTCTGTACAACACTTCTTACATTGCTGTATATATCCATGAAATAACCTTTTTTGGGATTTGCCAACTCTTAAAAGATTTCTTTCCACTGAAGGTACAAAATTCTTTAGAAATCATAATGTGCAGAGACTACAATAAAGAATGAACTTGGTCTTATGGTCATTTTTCATAACTTCTTAAAAGCTATCCATGGATTAGCAATGCATTAAATACTTTCGAAATTTCTTCTAAAATTTTATCCTGTAACCTAACATATTTGCATTACTCCTATTAAATACAAGATACGTTTTTGCTTGATACTTCCTTTCCCAGATTTTTAGACATTCCTGCAAACCTCCTATCAAAGGATATCCTATTTAATTTTTCCTACACTTGTATGTACAGTAATTTCTGAACACACCCTCCCCCCCAATGTGAAATGACCTCTAGAAACATCTTTTGGAACTATGTACAAACCATGTATGATTACATCATCAAACAGTAAACACTGTGCAGATTTTGAAGCTTCTTTTATTTCAACTTATATTCTTGTGAAGAGTAATTAAAACTTGAACTGAATGTTAACCTGGCTTTCATACATCTATTATTTCACATTTAAATGCCTTCTAAGGCACACCAACAGAAAGAACAGAACACAGGAGAAAACCTGAAAACCTCAATACATCACACACACTGGTGCCTAGAAGCAGAGGAAAAACATTTATGGATTCTTAAAGGTAAACCTCTCACAGCATTCACTGGATTTTTTTATAAAACTTGCTTTCAGTTAGTATCTTGCATCACAAAACCATTTCTTTGTCATCCTGTTCTCGTGACTGCACAAAGTACCAGGTTATGGTTTCATTTAAGAAGCAAAATGTGACGTACCAGTAATTGTGTTTGATGCAGTCCTTCCTCTTCTCCCATGCTCCTGAGCAAGAGTCCATACAGTAAAAGTGAGAGCACCACCTACCAAGTATGGGGAAGCAGGAAGTCAGGCAAGCACAGGAGATGCAGAACAAAATAGTTTTGCTTCAGTGTGTCTATCCTCACATCATTCCCACAAACATGAATAGTCCTATTAAACCCAATGCACAACTAGAGCACAAATGTCATTTGGCCAACAATATACCCAAAATCTGCAGCAGAAGGAAAATGCCAGTTTAATTCCAAGTCCTAGGCTACTGCCCTGACCTTTGGACCAGCCTCTCCCTTATGCCTACACCTTTGCCATCTAAAGAGCAAACATAAATTTTTCGTATAAGCATTAAAGATTAAGTGTGCACAAACAAAAGTTAATGAAAGCAAGTCTTCCTTACTTTTATTACAAAACTATAGTTTTCACCTTTGTTGTACAAGCCCATGTGTATCTCTATAGCATCTAGAGAAAATGAGCTGGCACAAACACAAAACTGAAATATAGCAAAACATGAGAGAATTTTCCTTGACCAGCACAGAAACTTTATGACTAAGATTTCCTTTGCAGGATGACAATAACAAAAGTAACGACAGTAATTAAACTGCTTTAACTATAAAGGCTGAGTTTTAAAAACACATTTAAAGCAAAATAAGATTTGATATATCAAATACAACTTCCCATCACATGCAACAATTGCCTTAATTACTGAAACCAAAAAGAACGCTGTTTCAACAGGCTACAAAGACTTTTCTAATAAACTATGGAAACAATTCAGATACTTTTCTAGACATGTCTGTGCAGTACAGGACAGTTCCGTGTCTGCAACTGAAGTGCATACCTAGAAAAGAAACAAGTAAAGAGGATGCACATGGACATCCATTCTTGTTTTCTGTTTTGCGTAGAAAGAAACAATTTCTCAAGAGTGTTTGCTCTCAAATGTGGGGGGAAGAAGGTGGCTGACAAAGGTGTTGGGGGTAGGAGTGCAGAAAACATGTTTTTCCTCAAGAAGCTGCATACTCATTAAAATACCACAATGGGAGTAAAACCCCACCTTTAACATTCTTAAGCCAAAATCTTTTTACTTGATCACAGATATCCAGACTAAATGCTGTTATGTCATGGAAACTGTATTTCAATCAACTCATAGTCTCCTTTTATGGACTGAGCTCAGAGCAACTTTAAAAACAGTGTCTTAAGGCATCTGAATCACAACTTCAGTCAGACACTGTATCAAGTCAATAAACTATTTCTTATTTCTGGCAAACACTTTATGACACTATAAAAGTTCAGAAGTTTTTGCTTGCCAGGTATACTTTCAAAACATTCTATAAATGAAAAGTGATCTCTTTGAGAGCCTATATATGGTAACTATTTGAATCCCAAAATTTCTGCTTTACTGTAGAGTAGGTGACAAGGGCATAAATGTCATTTAAAAACCCAACCAAGGAAAAAAACCACCAAAAAATCCCCCCAATAACTACAGGTAAAGATGGTGCAGTCATGAGAAACACAAACTGGAATATTTTCTGGTGCTATTTGGTATATCTGACAGATTCAGAGGAAGAGGCTTCAGCCATCTGCCTCCCAAAATAGCAGACCAATACAGGAGGCGACTGTTGATTTGAGTTCTTGGTAAAAGAGCCATTATCACATCCACAAACTAAATGACAGGGGATGCTGGCAGACCAGTCCAGTCTGTAATCTATTTACATACTAAAGAAGGAAAGTTTTCCCATGCAATATAATACTGCGTAAAACCTGCAGCATGTGATTTCAGGTTCTTCCCTAGGGCAATAACCAAACCACGTGGACCTCTGTTAGTATAAACTTAAAGAATATGCCCATCACAGCAGTCATTTCTTCGGGTTCTATTACCTGCCATGCATATGTGCCTCAGAAACCAAGTTTTCTGTAAAAGCATACAAACTTCATCGCTATTATCAGATGCGAGTAAAACCTTGCACACAAACGACCTCCTGCAGACTTCTCTGCACTATCTCCAACATGCACTCATCTCAAGAGAATGCTAAATTTAAAACTTAATTCATTAAAATCTAAATATGTTTTCCTACTGATTTATGTATTAACATACTCAAACAGGCACTAGCCATTTTGTAAAACCTTTTGGTACATGAGAGCAAGACTGCTGATGCTTCAAAGTCAAGGTGTTCAAAATCCCTCAATAGTTTCAAGCAGCATCTCTGTCCAAGAGGCAACATCTGGACTAGCTACATCATCTCCCTTCTTCCACTGCTATCCCAGTGTCATGAGCCCAAAGTTTGTCTGTTCAACTAAACTGCTGTTTGAAACAGCTATACAAAACAAAAGTGCTGTCAAGGAGACAGCAGCTGGCTGCAGCACAATGCACTAGAAAAAAGGAGTTTTGTGAGGTTTGGTGTTTCGGGGTTTTTTTAATAGTAGCATAGTATTATGTAATTTACTACAAGTTTTGCTTTTAGGATGGACAAATTCTCAGCCTGCTTTACAAATAAGGTGCTTGAAATTTGATCCAATTCTTACTACAGCATCAACTTGGGACATTGCAGATTCATACTCAATTCAGACTCATATAGTGAGTGATATGCTGCCAAAGACACAGTTAACTACTTAAGGGAAAAAGCTTAGTTGGGGTAACAGAGACGATAGGGAATTTTAGCAGCGCTTATCTTTAGGAGATAGCAGACAAGACCCACCTAGGCCAGTGCTCGAGGTTCAGTGAAGCACAGTGCTTTTTTTTGTACAGTCGTAAGTACAGTGATGACGGTTAGCACAGGAAGGCAAGAAGAGGCCGTATCTCCCCTCTACCACTCTAATCCTCTCCACTCCAACACTGGTTTTCGTAAGAACCGTGGGAAGAAACCAAAGCTCTGTGTAATAGTGGAAAATAGACGGAAAGAGAGCTACTCCTCCTCTTTAGACACACACGTGTGCGCATATGGTGGTGTCGAGTTATAAGGTGGGGTGCAGACACAGCAGAGGGCTGGAGGGGCCAGAAACATCGCTGTTCGGACCGGAACAAAGGCCCCTATAAAGCACTGGGGTCTGTCCACCCCTGGGGCGTAGGGGGCTGGCAGGCACCTCTCCAGCACTCGAGGGTTTCGGGAAAGGGTTCCAACACCCGAGGAAGGGCAGGCTGGGCAGCTGGGGCAGAAACTCGTGGAAAGGCAGGCGGAGGCCGGGAGCGCTGAGCGGAGGGGGCCCGCAGGGCCGCGGGGAGAGGCGGGACCGGGGCGGGGAGCGAGGGGGAGCTCCCCGGCGGTGGGAGGGCAGCGGGGTACCCGGCGGAGGCGCGGACGACGAGGGAGCGCGGCTGCGGAAGGGANCCCAGCCCGACCCAGCCCACCGTACTCACCGCCTTGCTGCTGCTGCTGCTGCTGCTGTCGCAGCCGCTCGCCCGCGCAGGAGCCCCCTCTCCACTCCCGCCTCACCGCCCGCTCCGCGCCTGGGGAACGGGCGGGGCCAAGCCCCGCCTCCCCCCGCCCGCCATCTTATTGTCCAACCCGACAAAGGAACCCGCGGCCGCCGGGGGTGGGCCTTCCCCAGAGACCACGCCCACGAGGGACCGGAGGCCGCTGCTACTGGCTGTCGCCAAGTCCCTCCGGTGCCGCTCGCCGCTGCGATTGGCCATAGGTCCCGTCTGTCCTGCCCCCGGGCTCCGCCCCCGGAGGCTGTGGGGTTGCCATGGCGGCCGGGCCCTTCCCCTCGGCCGTGAGAGGCTGAGGGAGGCGGGGGCGGGGGCGAGGCGGGGCCGCCCCGATTTCAAACGGCAGCCAAGGGCCCGCGGCGTGTCTGGGCTCTTGGCCACGGGCTCCGGCGGGAACAGGTTCAGACCTGGTCGCGCTGCAGCCCGCGGGGAGCCGTGGCGGGGGAGGGGAGAGGTAGCGTTGGCCGCCTCGGCCGCCTCAGCCCGGGCGCTCCCGCCGTCAGGCGCCGCTTCCCTCAGGGTTGGGGAGCCCCTGGCGCTGCGCACCGCGGGAGTGACAGGAGGCCTCAGGACTCCATTAGCAAGGCCTGTGGTATTTCCTGTTCGGGCCCGGCCGCCAGCAACCCATGTCCTTGGGGCGGGGGTGAAGCCTCACACACCGCGCAGGGAGCCTCTGTCTGAACACGACCAACAGTCGTACCCAGGTGGGCAAGAAAGCCAATGGCTTTCTGGCCTCTCTCAGGAACAGTGTGGCCAGTAGGGGAAGTGATTCTTCCCCTGTAACTGGCGCTCGTGAGGCCACACCTCGAGTGCTGTGTCGAGCTCTGGGTCCCTCAGTTCAGGAAGGACACTGAGGGGCTGGAGCGTGTCCAGAGAAGGGTAGCGGAGCTGGGGAAGGGTCTGGAGCTCAGTCCGGTGAGGAGCAGCTGAGGGAGCTGAGGTTGTTCAGCGTCGAGAGACTCAGGGGAGATCTTACTGCTCTCTACAACTCCCTGCCAGGAGGGTGTAGCCACGTGGGGGTCGGGCTTTTCTCCCAGGCAACCAGTGACAGGACGAGAGGACAGAGTCTTAAAGCTGCGCTGTGGGGGTTTAAGTTGGACATTAGGAAGAATTTGTTCACAGAAGGGGTGATTAGACACTGGAATGGGCTGCCCAGGGCAGTGGGGGAGTTACCGTCCCGGGAGGTCTTTAAGGAAAGACTGGACATGGCGGTGTTTGGCCATAGGTTGGACTCGATGATCTCAGAGATCTCTTCCAACGTAACTGATTCTGTGATTCTGTCCTAAAGCTGCCGCTGCCCCGCTGAGCGAAACCCCCTGCCCGAGCCTTGCTCGCCGCTGTGACCCCGGCCCGATGCAGCTGCACATCTGCAACCACTTAGGCCGCCCCAGCGCCTGCCGGGCGCTCTCCCGGCCGTGTAGCGACGTGCCGGCTGCTCCGGAGCAGCCCGGGGGAGGGAGCGGGGACTGGCCCGGGCTGCCCGAGAGCCGCAGAGCCGGCAGCTGCTGCCTCCCCCCACCCCGGGGCGCGGCGGGACGGGGAGGGAAGGAAATGGAGAGAGGGTGGGTGGGATAGGCAGCAGGAGCAGCAGGGGGATCAGCGAGGCTTGGGGCTGAGGTTCTGTAGGAAAGGCTGGGAAACAGCAAAGCTGTTTACCGTATCACGCCAGAGCTGTAGCGTAATACAGTAAAGCAGGAGGAAATAACATTTCCATAGCAAAGCAAGATCTGCTTTTGGGACAAGACAGGTAGCAAAGCACAGCATTTCTCCTTGTTTATTTACAGTTTCTTGCACCGGACTTAGGGCACCATGGTGCAAAAACACAAGCCAGAGCTGTGCAAGAACAATGCCACAAAGAGAGATATTCTTGTGCTCTACTCAGCTTGACATTGAATGTCGTGATTTGAAAGGGATCCACAAGGATTATGGAAGTTTCACAGGACAGCCCCAAGAATCACACCATGTGTTTGAGAGTATTGTCCAAATGCTTCTTGAACTCTGGCAGTCTTGGTGCTGTTGATTTTTTGGTTGCTGGTTTTTTTGGGTTTTTTATGTATATATTTATTTTTTTTAGCTCCAGTCCTTTAATAAGGATTTCACTTGAGAAATAAAGGCATAACATCAAAGCACAAAACATGGCATGGAATCTGATGAATAAGTTGCGACTCAACTACAACCAGTCTTAGCATTAGGCTTTCACTTGACTCGAGTTTTTCCTTAAAAGTCACTATGTGGCAAGCATTTAGGTGTTCCCTACCATATTACCCACACTTGCACCAAGGAAGCAAAATTTCCAAATGCAATATATATACTGTTAATACATATTTGTTATATTTTAGTAACATTATGGAATGCTAGTGGAATGTGTTAGTGGTCCTTGGAAAGCAGCAGTGAAAAGAATATCTTGCGCAAATCTGTTGCTGCAATGCCATTAGGAGTCAGAAAAGAGGTACCAAAACTTCCTTTCCCATTCCCTTTGAACCAATTTGCCCTCAACAAACATCTGTGACACTGTCATCAGCTTCTGTAATTCCCAGTTCATGCAGTCATTTCTTGTCACTTCATCTGGCTCATCTTTGTAGAAGTAGCCCCAATTTCATTTGCAATTTCATAGCTGCTTTCAGTTTGCTCAGAAAGCTCAGCTCACTCACGAAGTTGTGCGTTCAGGTAGTTGTTCACACCTGAAGCCTCTATACAGGCTGGTCATCCCCCAACTGGATGGGTGGAGTATTCCCTTTTGTTCTCTCTGCTGAAGCATCCTCTACATCAGAGAGCATCGTTGATCTAACCAGGACTACAACACATCCTTCATTATTATGGATCACGTTATTGACCATGGTTACCTTGGGAATGTCATAATGTTTATCTAAGTTGTTTATAAGTATTCCCTCCTTGCATGCCATTGTTCAGCAGAGTGCATGCATTACCTGGATATATTTCCACACCTGCACCCTTGGCACCACACAGATCTGAGTTTCTCATGCATAGCTGGGCTAATGTCTGCACTGTTATGCCTCTGGTTTCACATTGTAATACACGATTCTCCAGGGTGGTTTTCTCCTGATGGACATTTAAAACCTCTTCTACAACCATGTTGCACTCACTTCAAACCAGAGATCCTTATATTAGCTTCTGCACAGTCAAAAAAGCTGTCTCCTTCCTCTTGTGTTTTTTTTATCACAATGGCTTCTAGCGGGCCATAGCGTTCAACTGAATCAGCACTGCAGAACAGGCCCTCTACAACACAGTGACCAGGACAGATGATGACTGTGCCTCCTTCAAAACAGGCATTTACAGCTGTCAGTGGATCATGGTGATACTGTATTTTCTAGGTGTTCACCACAATCACCTACAAGCCCAGAGGGCACACCATGATCTCAGATGTCATTTTGCAACCTCAGTCGAGCCTCAATGTGTCGCACAAAATAACCAAAGTCATCCTCGTCCTTCTCCCTGTCCCAGTCCTCCAGATGCACTGGTACAAGAGCCTGACAGCTCTGCAGCTTGTGCTGTCTGGTCAAACTCTCCTGACTCATCATGCACAACCTGCAGCTCCCACAGTGGTGTCTGGTGTCCCTTAAGCTTCAAGGGTTCCTCCTGTCCCATGACTTGCACAGGAAAGGCTCTCTGTGTTGCACAACTGCTTTCAGAGCTGACTGCTCCACAGCTACCACCCCAACAAGAACCTCAAACACATTTGTACACCAGATTTCCTGCCATCCACATGGTGCAAGGACTTTCTCCAGGTGCTCAGCTCTGAGCCGTTTCATCTCAGAAGCTTTGCAGTGTTAAGGAAGAGTTTGGACTCTAGGTTCTGAGGCACAGGAGGTTTATTTCAGCTCGGGCTGGTGCCTCCAGAGAGGGATCCTGAACAAAGAAATCCCTGGGCCCTTATATCCTCACAGTCTGTGCACCTGATCTTCACATGCTCTTCGTGTACCCAATGGTGGTTTATGGTCTGGAGTCTTCTAACACCTCATGGGATTCTTTCTGCATGTCCACGTGGGCAAGCCATTAATTGTTCTTATCTTCCATCGTGGGATCCCTCCAGGATTTCAATCCTTATCTGAAGATGCCCAGTCTTTCTCTGTTTACTCCCCTGCTTAGCTGTCCATGCTAACAAACAGTTCATTTAATGTTCCCCGACACCAAGCTTTGAGCTGGATGTTAAACTGTAAGCAAGTTACAATTAAATGTAACCCTAGACAATTAATTTCTAATATTCTATAAGTAAACTTAATGTAATCCCCAACATGCAGTCAGCCAAGATGTAATCCTGGTAAGCTCTAAATTGCTCATGAAACAAAAGATGATCAGTGTGAAAAATATCTGGAAAAAGTACATTCCCATCGGGCAGAGTCCTTCCTAAAGCAGTGCCTGGTTTGTCACGACTGCTACTGTCACTCCAGGAGTCATCACTCCAGACACTCAGCATCTTCCTGGAGCAGATTTAGGCTCTGCCGCCTCGGCTGCTCCCACAGGCCACCGCCTCCCACAGCCGGCAGCAGCAGGGCCTGACCGTCCTCCCACGCCCCCCGGCAGCCCCAGCTCAGCAGGAATTCAAATAGGTATTCCCACAACAAATCCTGCAAGAACCTTTGAGCCTCGGTGGCGGCCCCTTTCGAGGCAGTATGGGGGCTGTTCCCCAGAGGATCACAGCTAGAAGAGTTCATTTGCATTGCTCTTTCTAGTGATAGCATCATCTATATAATAAGGTGCTTAAGTCCTCTCTCCTTACCCTTTTTTTTTCTTTTTCTTTTTTTTTTTTTTTTCTGTGTACTTACAATGAGAGGATCTCAATGTATTTGTTTGTGGGTTTTTTTCCCTCAATAACCTCTCCAGTGAAATGAGAGGATGTCCTATGGCTTAAGAACTGCATCATCTATGTTTCCGATTAAATCAGTGAAAGAAAAACTGTGAAAGATTCTTCATCTTCTTTGAAAATCTGAGAAACTAGCAGTGTCATCATTTGACTGTCTCAGCAGAAAACAACTCTCACATCTCACATATGTGAGAAACAAAACTCAAAAAGTCAAAATGGAAAAATCTGGACAGACCTATGTAAAACAATACAGCCCAAATTATTTACTAGAGAGCCGCAAAGAGATGTCTGCAAAACAATCTGACAGCGGAAATGAAAATTAAGAAAGTAACTGCATCCAGAGAAAAGTGAGGGAATTACTGGTCAGGAATGTCAGGAGAGCTTTAAATCAAAAGGTAATTCAGAGTATGTACCCAAGCTTCTAGACAATTGAGAGGCAATGTACCTAGTAAGACACCATAGATCAGTCTGCCTGCCGATGAAGTGAATAACATGGGTGACAGGGAAACGATGCAAATCAGCTCGGCAGGTCTCTCCTGGGAAGTCGGGCCACCGCTGACACCCAGCAGAATCTTCAGAGCTAGTGGAAGTTCTGAAGGGATTTAAAAACACTGGCAGCCTGTATAAAAGATGAATGGGATGCTCCTTTTGTCTGAAACAGGAGGCACAGGGCTGGTTTAACAGGAGCAGGCATCACCTCCACCTTTCCAAGCAGGTCCGAGGTGCAGATCCATCCTTAGCACATGGTGGGACTTATTTGAGCTGGAGCCTCAGCCCCAGAGCAGGAGGGCTGGGTCGAGCGGAGCTGCTGCCCTGAGCCCCTTCCTTTGGCTGGGCAGGGTTGGCTTGTGCTCGGTGGGGATGAAGGACGGGCTTGGCTTCGATCCCCGATTGCTGCGTGTGCTGCAGCCGTGCCGCCTCCCCGAGCTGACCATCCGCGCCTGCGGGAGCTCTGCTGGCAGCCGGCTCCGGCTCTCCCCATCCCACAGCCCGCTCTGCCGGGAGCCCTGGCCTGCCGCTTCCTCCGGCGGTGGCTGGTACCGGGTGGTGTGACCTGCGTGCCACGGGCGTTGGAAAGCAGCCACTGCTCCCTCCCGCCCAGCCCCCTTCCTTCCCTTCTGGAGCAAGCCTGTGCTGGGCTGTGCTTGATGCCTCGGGAGCTTTGCTGCTCCTTTCTCAAAGCTACTCAGCCCCTGCTGAGCTGGCCAGACTTCCACACATTGGCTGTGACGGGAAGGCTGGTTTAGAGTTGGATAATGTTTATAAAACCGCAGAAATTAACAGAAACGCAGTGTCCAGGAGCAGGGCTGAAACTACCCTTTTAAAAGACAAAAAAAACCCAAAAAAACCAGACATGACTCAGCCCTGAACTGGAAGCTGTGAGCTGTCGCCAGTGCAGTGCTGTGCTCTGGCTAGCGAGTCTTTTTGAGAGACAAGGTGTGTTAGCTCAAGCTCTGTGCATTACCAGCACAACTGCCTGTGGTTTGGAGGAGTTTTTGGCTGTGATCCCACTGGTTCAGAACGGGGACAGAGCTTGCTTGCCTCTGCCTGCTAAAGACAACGTGGACTTGTTCTGAGTCTGTATTGTTTCTCTCATAATTACTGTTTGATTAAAGCATTTAAGATATGCTTGTCTTTTTAATTTGGCTCTGGAGTAGGGCAGGAGGCCCATTCCTCGTATATTGTTTCTTTTAAGCCCAACCTGGCAAATTCTGATTACCTCTGAGATAGGCAGCATTATTAATCAGTCCTGAGTGCTTCTGCAGACAAGCACATTCCTGCAGCAGAGCTCGCCTAAAAAATCCAGAGGCAGATGGAAAAAAGGCTAAGGAGTAATTAAATGTGGCTGTTCCTTAAGAAATAAGCCTGTAGTAGCAGCTCAGATGGGCCCCATAAACCAGGTACAGGATACAACTTCATTGCCTGCAGTCTGCAGTCACAGTGGACTGAATTTAAGAGAAAGTGGTTTTGTATTGTTACTGTGTGTTAATGTGTGGATCACCAAAGGTGGCTGAAAGTTCTGCTCAGCTTTCAGCGAGGGTAAGCTTCTCCTTCACTGCTCTGAGCCTGGAAAATCTGTTGCTCTACCTGTAGGAGGGGTTGGACAAAGAACACTGGGCATCTGGTGCTTGTAAAATAAACCCAACCGTTTGTAGTAATCGAGTGAACATTTGCGGGCTAACTGTAGCTTGATGGTGGATAATAATGATGCTGGCATCAAATGTTAGTGGCTTACAAAATGAGAATAGCAGAGTCAGAGCACTCATCACCCCAGCTAATCCCACACCAGCTAATACATGTCTGAATATGGCAGTATTGGCTCAGCTGGGGTTTTGAAAAACTGAAGAGTTGTAGCAGGCAGGTGATGGGAGGGGTGTGTGTGGCTGTCAGCACAACAATGGCAAAGCATTCCATTCTTAGGCAGAAATCTGTCTGCCTCAGGCCACCAGCCTCAGGCCTTAGGTTTTATGGCTGTGGGTATCTGATCTATCTGCTAGGAGGCCGTGGGGATTAGGAGTGACATGAGCCAAGAAATGAGTTCTTTGTAAGAACTTGTACAGCCTAAGATACTTTGTGAGCTAAAAGCGGCACTGCTGTGTTTACCCAAGCCAGCTAGTAGCTTTATGGAATCAATAATAAATTGCTAAGAAGAGGTATTAGTATATTTTGACTGCAGGAAATAGAGTGGAAACAGGACACAGGGAAGCAGTTAGGCTTGCACTAGTCCACAAACTCTCTTAACCTGCCTGGCTAAAGTGGTTTTGTTGGAGTTATAGATCCCTCACCGGAAGGAATCTGTTGAAGTCAGTGACCATCAGTTTCCTCTTACAGTGGAAAGGCCCTGAAAGAAAGAGTGCCCTCGTGTTACAGTATTAGTTTATGCTCTTCAACCAGCAGGATGTGATAAAATAAAAATAAGAGTTTTCAGCAAGATTTACAGTTGTCAGCCAGTTCAGAGAAGGTGGTCTCCACGGCAGGTGAGATGTGTGTTGTAGTGGACATCGGGAGGAACAAAGTCCAGATAATGCCAAGTTAATGACAATAGGAACCTCTAGTGACAAAGCACCATGCACTGACCAAACAGCAAAAGTCTCCAGATATGCACCAACAGTCAGCAAAGATGGATTTTGAAGTGCTGAATGTTGTTTGGGGTTTTATTTTAAGGTAGTTCATCATGGTAGTTCTTGTTTGTGAGGGACAAGATTGTTTTGTTGCAAAAATGTTGCCTTAGAAAGGATTTTTAATAACTACAGGAACTCACCTATTTCTTAATGGGGATTTTTAGAAATACATTTTGGACACTTGAGCGCCATGTTATCTGGTGCTGCTTAAAATATGTGTTCTGTAGCTAGGCATAAATACCATAGGCTATGACAGTTACTATAGCAACTAAGCATCTACTATTAAATAGCACCCACAGGCTCAAAACCCATGTGCAGCCTGTCAGTGCACAAGGTATTCCTTTCTTTGCAGCCAGCTAAGCACCATATTTTCATCTCGGGAGCTAGTCTGCTTCTGATGAATGTGTTTGTGCTGGGCATGTGAAGATCTTTTCTCCCCCACCAGCTCTACCTTCCTTTGAAACAGCAGCTACTGTAGGAACAAAATAGCCTGAAGTGGTTGCAAGCTGAAGAAGTTAATGAATAATTCCTTTTTCATATATTCTTGAACATACATTAGATGTGGCTTTCAAATCTTTTAGGCCAGATTTGAGCCTACACCTTTGCTGGTCTGCATCTTTTGATATTACAGTGTTTTGCTCTTGAAACCAGCCTTTCAGAGGGTACTGTGCTGTTCCTAGAAGCCGTATCCTTGAAAATTATAATACCAGTGGGAAACTAATTTCTGCAGTTGTGGCAAACTGGAGAGTTATAATTCAAAAGCACAGTTAAAACTAACATAACTTTTAAGAATATGTGGTCCAATTGTTTATTTTTAAGGTTGCCTAAAGTTAGTAAGCATTTGGACCATGAAATCTAAGGGGGAAAAGGAGAAAATAAGAACACTGAGTTTTATATGCAGTAACAGTTCTGGTGGATGAGACTTCAGTAACAAGCTGTTGACAGCATTAGTTGTTTTACATTTTCCAAACCAGAAATGTGATTTTCTTTAGACCCATCATAAATGAGAAGGAGAATAAAATTAAGCATCAGTAAAAGAAATACACTGGTTATAGAAATGAATGCTTTATCTGCAAGTTAAAATGACCCTCTGTGCTCCTTGAAGAGTAGAAGTCATCTGTCATGGCTTGTTGGGAGTGTTTGGATTGTTTCCAAATTTGAGAGTCTGCTGAATCAATAGGTTAAATAGAAAATGTACTGTATCCACAAATTATTGCTGATGTTGATTTGCTGGTGGCTTAGTAGAATTACGTAGTCTATAAGAAAAAATATAAATTATAGTAGGAGGAAAACAATTATAGTTTACTAAGAGTATGAAAAAGTGAGGATAAGAAGTAGGTAAACTAAGGCATGAAAAGGTACATTAAAAATATGATTTTTTTTCCTAAGAGAATGATTGCTAATGCTTGTGTGCCTTGTGTGTATAAAGGGTTAACCCAATTAGAAGCATGACTGTGAACACAGATAACAGGCTGTGAGCTGGTCTTGTTCTCTGCTCTGGTCCTGCACCTTGATGGGAATGACAGCTTTGACTTTTGTAGCAATAAAGGAATGTTAACTCCTGTCTCCTGGTGGTCTGCCAGTAGCCAGTGGTTTCCCAGCAATCATTTCAACATGTCTAGTATTCATGGAATAATAAATCTGTAATTGGCGTTACTTACAAATAGCACCAAATGCCAATAGACTTGGGATAAAGTCGCTGGAGCTGCCGTGAGCAGTGGTGCAGGATGATGTGGAGAGTGGTTTGCTGAGGCAGAGAGGCAAAGTGGGGCTCATCAAAGAGTTGTTTAGACTTTTCTGGGTGTTTAGATACTGCATGGGGCTCAGCTGAATGCCTTAGATGGTCTGCCTGCCTCCTGCCGCTTACATCCTCTCCAGGGAATCATGGACAGATCCTGGCAAGTTCCATCATCCTCCACTTTTTATTTTAATGCAAGGGAAAATTGTCTATTTCTCCTGCTTGTTTTCAGTTCTGGGTGTTTGGGTTTTTTTTCCCTTCTTTTTCAGCCTGTTTGTAGCCATCCTTTTAAAAAGGTTGTGTGTTTCTGCCATATTCGGATAAATATTATACCCTGATCTTGTGTCTGGCTTAGCAGCTATTTGTATGGTGAGGATGAGTACACACACCCCCACACTCCTCTGTACGGACTGTTCTACCTAGCAGCAGCACAAAATCTTACAAACTTATGATTACAGGATGTGAACTTAAGGGATATAAGAGGTACTAATGTTTTTTTCTTCCACTGTGAAGTCCACCATGCCCAGCAGGAGAAATAGGGTAGAGTCTGGTGCCCTCTTGTGACTACAATGAAGTCTCGGCAAAAACATCATCCCGTGAGTAAAAGCGGTCAGGGCTCGAATTACAGTAGAAAACACAAAGAAATTTATCCTAAACAAAAGCGGAAGTATAGAAAGGGGGAATTAACCTGTCAGTGTAATTTCTGAGATGAAACTTCTGCATGGTTCAGAACAGAGGCAGCGGACTCACAACTCATAATTGACTGATGTGTTGAATATTTCAATGATATGTTGCTTTCATAAGAGCTTTTCTTCATGCTGTTCAACTAGATGTGATACTGAAGGATGGACGAGTCAGGGTTATACATTAATAGTGCTCTACATCGTGGAGGAATATGCCCAAGCTATATTTCTGCGTTAAAAATGCCCCAAATTCTCCAAATCCTGCGGGTTTGAAGTCATTATGATCTGAAATTATGGTCCAGCAAAAAAATTTCAGATTCATATTTAATTTTCTGCAGCCTTCAGGGAGGAGGAGAATGGCTATTTTCATGGCTTTGGCTTAACCTCACATTAATTTATTTATAATGGGTTTCAGTATCTCCAGAGGGGAAAAAAAAATAATTATTTTCTGGGATTTTCCCTTCTACAGTGTTACTTCTTATCTTGGAATTTGACTAAGATCTTGTTTTAGTGTCTGAAACCAAATGCTAGGAAAACAAAAAGAGAAATATTTAGTACAATTTCCAGCTTCTCCCCTCTCATGAGAGGGGAGTATTTCTGGTCAGAAGAGGGAATGACTCATCCTTTAACAAAGCAAGCAGGGTCCATACAGCCTCTCATTAGGTAGAGCCCCGTGCTGAGTTGTAAAATCACACACACCTTTGAATTCTGCTTTTGTGTAAACTGAAGTGGCCCTCTAACCTTTAGTTTCCCATCAAATCTTTTCTGACATTACAGCCTGCCTGTATCTGCTTCACAGCTCCAGGTACAGAGGAAGATCCTCATTTGTCCTGTTCTTCTTTCTGATGAAACTTCAGATTTGTTCTTGGCCTGTCCAGAATGTCCTGACTTTTGTCTATGGGCCATTCTCACAAGTCAAAACAGCAAGAAGCCAGTGATATTCCTGAGTTGCCTTGCTCTTTAATTTTTCTTCCCTTTTGCATATTGCTCTGTCCAGTCCTGAGTTTAATTTGAGACTTGTGCATTTGTCCCTTCAGGACACAGCTGTTACTGCCAGCAGTGCAGTGAAGTGCACCATTCCACTGAAAGCCTTATTTTAGGAAGGATTTGAACAAAAGAATTAGAGGTAGACAGAAACCGTACATGCAGCTAAGTGGAAAATTACAGCATTTTTTTAATAATACCTTTTCAAATGTCCTGTATCAAACACAGTCACCTATAAATGTCAAACATACAGGAATAAAAACTACCTATAATCGGTAGTGTGAGCCTCATCTTCTTGACTACATTTAAGAAAGGCAGTATTCCTCTACCCCCAATTAATCAAATAGAGAAGTAATAGTGCTGTTGTGTCAAGCATATCAGACTCACACTGTCAGAGACTCATCCTAGAAATCTGGTGTTAAGAAAGTGCTTCCTAATCCATGAAAATAGTGCCAGGAAGGGAAGAGCTTGAGAGGCAGAGTGCACATGATAGCTCTCCAAGAACTAGGGATTTTAGAGATTATTGCTGGTGGCCTCCTGTGTACAGCAGTGCAATAGTGTTACTGATGTCTTCAGTGCTGTACCCAGACAGATACGATGAGCCCCTTGTGAGTGCTTGGCCCTGAATGTTTCCAGTTTGCAAGTCAACCCTGTAGATCATTATCACTCTTATCTTTTGGAAACAACAAAACATCTCCAAACACCAAAATATCACAGTGATGAAAATCCCAGCAAAATCCCCAAGGGTCTAATGCCCATGTTACCAGAAGGAGACAAAGTTAAAATGAAAGCCTGCATATTTTTTTTCCTGATGCCCCAGCATAAATAGAAGCAAATAAAGTACTTTGAATCTGACCTTGAAAGTGCTGACTCATTAGAATTTCTGTTTTAATACCTTACATTTGCCTCCACGCTGTTCACTGCTCCATTGCAATAAGCTCTGAATATGCACAGACACACCTGCTCACGCTTTCTAGTATCTCCTGCAAGGGCTTGTATTTTAAACCAAGGAGCCAGACAATGCTCAAGGGAAGAAGTGTCACATTCTGCAGATGGGGAACTGTGATACAGGCTGCTGCATTTCTAAGTAGCTTTCTGAACATGGATATTTGCATATTTGTTCAGAACATCTGCGACTTTAGGTTTACAAGGCTTTTCAGGACTTTGTATATCATACAGCACCCTTTTCCCACAGTAAAGTCTCTCTTCTCTTTGATTCTTTCTAGCCCTCAAGAAAATATTTCAAGACAGACCTTTGAGCATAGAGTGGATGCTCTGTGATCATGGGCTGAAATGTACAGGTCCTGTCACAGGCTGAGATTACCAAACAGGATGGATCATTTCATGGTGCACTGAGAGGTTCCTCTTGTAGACAATATTCATGTGATGTTTTGTAAAATTCTTACCACATAAGTTATCATCTCTCCTCAGCAGACTTTCTGTCTGTCTGAAAGGCTGTTTTTTGCTTCCTTACCTCTGAGCATTTCTTACAGACTGGAGTAAGAGAGTAAAGACCTAGAAGTTATTGGTGATCTGAATTACAGATGAGACATAACGAGTTCAGAGTCCTACCCTTTCTTACCAATAGCTCATGATGGCAGCTACTAGCATCTATTACCAGGGTACGAGTATTAGTCCAGTTTGGGATAACAGATTTCTCTTTTTATGCTTCACATTTTTGTCAATTTGAAGACTGAATCGTGAGGCCATGCTCCATCCCTGCTGCAAACAGGAGCGCCCTCTCCTGTGCAAAGGTTCATTCTGCAGGGAAAGAGGGAGTGCAGTGCCACACGAACCACCCCAGCAGGCACTGGAAGAGATGGAGAGGACTGGTAGGCATCACATCCTCTGGACACTGGTTGCAGAAGACATGCTGGGAGATCCACCTTAGGGGATGCTGGCTGTATGCTCCCCTGCATGTCAAAGAGGTTAAAAAAATGATTGCATCTCTCTGATGCAATCCCCCACCCTTATTTGCTGCCACTAGTTTGTGCTGGTTTGAAAATAAGAGAGGCATTCCAACCTGTCAGGGAACTTTGGCATCATTTCACTGTATAGAGGAAGTTTCCTAAAAGACCTGTCCCACAGTGTGAGCTGTAGGATGACAATATCCTCACTAAGAAAAAACATTATGTTGTGGATGTTTTTGCAAGCCTGATTCCAATTTAGATTTCATTACTCACTACCCAACAGAAATTTGACGTTAGGTTGTACATGAGAGCAGGGACTGAGACCAGCTACAAGATCACCAGCTGCAGAAGAAATTTGTCACGCATAGAGTCTAAGTTCATTCCTCTAGGATTTTGCCTGTTTTGTAGCAAAATTGTAGCAATCCTCTAGAAAGAAAACTAAATACAGAACATGAAAGCATTTCTTAGCCAGGAATAGAGTTTTATAAGTGAGTTACCCAAAGCATTTACTTAAAAAAATTGAAGTCTTTAGATATAATTTAAAATTGATGAATAAGCAAACAAATCACATATATTGTCTGCAAAAACTAGTTTGGCCAGCTCTAGTTCATAGCCATAAATTATCCACTTCATGGTTTACAGTCATACTTAAAATAATCAGCAATGAACTTATCTCCCAGGTACATTTTGAATGTCTGAGACACATGTAAAAATAAAATTATGTTTTATTTATTCAGTAGCCCACTCTTCCAAATCAAATTATGGAAGTTATACCTAAGTGCTGAATACAAAAGAGAGTGAAATTTCCTAATCCCACCCCCTTACACTGGTGAGCAGGTTACCTGCTATCAGCTTTATGTGTGGAGACCTGGCCATCTAAAGACCGAACTGGGAGGCACAGCCAAGGTTCGGTTCTGTCCTCTGTGTAACTTATCTTCCAGATGGAGCTGATTTGGGGAAGTTGGGAGCCAGATCCAAATGGCTGTGTTGAGACTTGCAGATCTGATGCAGCAGGTGAACCTTTCTTCACAGCACGAAGCAGTCCCTGCAGGCTCACTGGTGATGTCTCTGCAGGAGGAGAGGATGGGAAGACCCACGCAATGAACCCACCTGTCAGATCGGCTCTGAACCGAGAAGTGCCGGTGCTGTGTCTCTGACATATGTCCCGCTGCTGAGACCTTTCCTTTGCCTGGGTGGCACAGTCAGGTACGGTCTGACAAAATAGATCGTGCTGGAATTTATCAGAAAAGAAACAGTCACTTTATCTGATGGGATATTTTAACAACATGGAAAGAGTCTTTCTTGATGCCCTCACTCAGCCATAAAGCTGCATTTCTGTTTATCCAAAGAAGTCAGAATTTGCAGTTTTCTCATGTGAATACATTGCTTGGTACCTGGCCCCTAATCCCTTCAGTAATCTATCACAGGATATTTTCATTTGGAAAGCACCTCTGGAGATTATCTAGATAAATTTCCAAGTTAGATCAGGCTGCACAGGTCTTTGTCACTTCTAAGGTTTTTGGTTCAGAGTATGTCTGAACAAAGAAACTCCAAAGATTTTCATTAAGAGAAGATGCATAATGATACAGTAATTTAGAACAGCATGCAGCTTCAGTAAAGCAGAAGAATTGCAGCTGTTGCAGCAGACCCGGATAATCCCTGCTCCCTGCATCTACGGCACTGGGCTCTAATGCTGGTTCATAGAATCACAGAATATCCTGAGTTGGAAGGAACTCAGAAAGATCATCAAGTCCAACTCCTGGCCCTGTACAGGACACCCCAAGAGTCACAGCATGTGCCTGAGAGCGTTGTCCCAACAATCCTTGAACTCTGTCAGGGTTGGTGCTGTGACCACTTCCCTGGGGACCCTGTTCAGTGCACAACCACCCTCTGGGTGAAGAACCTTTTTCTAATATCCAACCTAAACTTCCCTTGACAAAATTTCAGGCCATTCCCTCAGGTCCTATCACTGGTCACCAGAGAGGAGAGATCAGTGTCTGCCCCTCTGCTTCCCACTATGAGGAAGCTGTAGCCGCAATAAGGTCTCCCCGCAGCTTCCTCTTCTCGAGGCTCTACAGACCAAGTGACCTCAGACACTCCTCGTAGCCTCCCCTCCAGAGCCTCCACCATCCTCGTGGCCCTCCTTTGGATGTTCTCTAATAGCTTAATGTCTTTCTTATATCGTGGCTCCTAAAATGCACACAGGACTTGAGGTGAGGCCGGACCAGAGCAGAGCAGGAAAATCACCTCCCTCGACACTCACTTTTTATCAGAGGAAAAACATCAGAGAGGTTTAAATTCATCAAGGTCAATATCTAATTTGCATCTGTTTCAATCAGCTCAGAAGCCTGTACCTCTGGTTTCTTCTAAATTCACTGCTATAATTCATCAGTTTGCATTCAGACTATGAAAATCCTGAGGCTGGGGCAATTTGCATGTGTACCTTCAGAGATGAGTCACCAGAGCTCTGGCTGGCAGGGGCTGTTATGAGCCATGTTCTGCTGCTGTGGAATTCTTTAGCAACAGAAAGTTACAGATATTCAATAAAGTTACAGATATTCAGCACTTTGCAGATCTCTCCTTGACACCTTAGAGACTTTGATCCCTGGGACGCATATGAAAGTAGAAATCCAGAATTCATTAATCAGAACCGCAACAGAATTTCACATTTTTTCCAAGAAACAATCTCCGATTTATGTGAACTACTTTTGAGGACAAAAGCATCTCATAGATAGTTACCAGAGGAGTAATTAAATAATAATAATAATAAAAAAATGTAATAAATATAATAAATTGAAGATATATAATTTTGGCACAATGGTTCTTTCAAAAAGCACAAAAACATATAAGAATAAAACATAATATACAGAAATATCTATGCCAATTTCAAGATATTAAAAAGTATTGTATTTACATTAACACTGGCTAACATTAATTCAATTCAGAAATGTGAATGTCAATAACACTTTCAACATGTCGCAGAAATACACATTACAGATAAAATGAAATGATGCTGTGAAACACTTTACAAACTCATACGTAAATTGATTAATGATCTTCTTCTGTTGAATCACATAAAAATATGAAGAAGTCGTTTAGATAAACATTGCCAGATTTGTATTCTTATTTTTTGAATTCTTGGTTGAAGGCACAAGGAACTACTATCAGTAAGTTATTCATAATAAAAGTGGCAGCAGCAGCATTGAAGTTTGTCCCAGTGTAGTCTCCTGTATGCACTTCCAGCATGTCCAGGGAAGTTCCCAGCTGTGGGGAGGAAGGACTGTGCTCTCCAGCTGCCAGCCCTTCCATACCATCAGCCTATCCATATCTTTACAGACTCCTACACAGTCAGAGTGGGATCAATACTGGAAGTGTTAGCTTAGTCAGAAATGAAACACGAGTTCAACAAACGTTTGAATATGGCATAAAACCAGTCCCTGACTCCACCTGGAAGGGTGCATGTTTTCTATATATTTCAATGCATTCTAGATTTGACTGCAAACCAAGTAACATTTACTAACTGTAAACTGTCAAGCACTAGAATTGTATGTTGTAAGAATTTCAGGGCAGTGCAGGATCTTGACTAATGCAGCAGCAGTACTGTTGGTTTGTGTTATCAGGCCATTGTTTTGCCCTCTGATTCTCCTGGAATGTGCATTGTAGCTATAGTCACATACTGAAGTATAAGGAAAATTTTCAAGGCTCTCATTGAAAGACTGATCTTTAAGACTCGTTTTTAATATTTTCCACTGGTTAACCACAAACATTAACAGCAGAGTACATGTATGAGAATCTGAACATGTACCTCCTCAAGAAGAAAAAATTTCAACCATAAGAATGGTACATTGTTCTCCTCAGCAGTGCTTTTTTTTTATTCTGCGCAGAAGATAAAACTGGTTTTATTTCATATGAGCAAAAGAGTCAGTCCAAAAAATAAGCTTTTAAGATCCCAATTTGAGTCAAAGTAAATTACTTTGTTTATTCCACAAATCCTTAGCAAAGCAATATTTTCACCAATGACACTGATGGACAAAGTTTATTGCAGGAGACAAACAGAAATGTGAATTACTGCTCCCGTAGCATCCTCAAGGAGTTGCTGTTCCATGCAGGATGTGCAAGATGATGTCAGCATGTAAATACCTGTGTCCTGCAGCTGGCATTGAGAACTTCCCATTTGTCTCAGCAGCTTCCTGGTCTTCTTCCAAGCTGCCACCTTCCTGGCCTCTGCCACCTTCCTGGTCTCTGCCACTACTACAGGCCTTTTGAATGCTGGATTAATCTGTTATTTCTTTGTTTTCTTCTCTTTGGCTCCCTTCCTGTGATTCTTTTGGCGTTTTCAATTTTGTGCTGTCACTCTTGTGATTAATGGATGAATTTAGCTTGGATGAGTTCAATCTCCATCTTCTCAAGTTCCCATAACAATCTTTTCTGACGTTTTCACTGACCAGCACGTAGACGATTGGATCAGCAACACTGTTTGCAGTGCCTAAACACAGAAACACTGTAAAAATTGAATATATCTTCTCTTCAAATGGACATGGGCAGTTCTGATGAAGCATAAAGTATATGGCTCTTATTATGAGCACCACATGGTACGGAGCAAAGCAGATCAGGAAAATAACAATAATGGCAATAGCCACATACTTCACTTTGGCTTTTTCACGATGAGTCAAGCTGCTGCTTCTTTTTGTAGTTTGGAAAATTTTGTAGTTTGTAAAAATGAGGATTGTGAAGGGTATGACAAATCCAAATAGGAATCTAGCAATGCTGAAAGAAGCCAATTTTATGTCAAGGGGCACTGTCTCAAAGCAGGTTCTCACACTCATACTGCTTTGCTTATCTTCCATGTAAAATACTGGAGTGTGGATTACTGCAACCACAGCAAAGAGAATACAGACTATTATGATGGCCTTTTTCTGTCCTCTTCTCCCCCTTGATTCCAGAGCATACACCACTGCCATGTAACGATCCACAGAGATGCAGCACAAAAGCAGAATGCTGATGTAGATATTGCAGAAAAAGATGAATCCTGTTATTTTGCAACCAGTATCACCCATGGTCCAGTTGTGCCCGTTTTGCACGTAGATAATCCAGAAAGGCAAGGTACTTAAATACATCAGCTCACACAATGATAAACTGAAAATATAGATAGCGACTACTTTATTCCTTTGGATTTGTACAAATGTAAGGAGAGAAGTTAAGCAATTTGCTGGAAGGCCTATAGCAAAAACGATGCTGTAAACAGCAACCAGAAGTGTCTGGCTGTGTTTGTAAGGAATTCCTGGGCAAGTGGAGTTATCAGTTTTGTTTGGACAATCTTCCATTATTCTTTTTCCAGCTGGTGTTTCCTGAGAATCAGAAGACAAGGTGGAAAGTTAGCATTGCATCACTTAAAAATGTGTCAGTAGAGGTTATGGTCCCATAGGTGCCAACCTGACATGTCAGTGGAGCAGTTGGGATGGGGGATGTTTGAAAGGTGTCTCCTCAGACAGAGGAACTGAGAAAGTGCTGTGTGCATAGTAGTACAGTGGAGGGTGTGACCTCCCTCTGCGACTGCCTTCACTTCCCCACAGCAAACCCTGCTCCACTCCCTCCTGACACGCTGGCGGTTCCTGCACTGGCTGGGCCAAAGTCTCTTGCCAGGGGGTCACATCTCTCCACATCTGAGTTGGACTGGAGTCTGGTGCGTATGTGGAAGCTCACTCAAGTGGGATCTGGAGTTTTGACCCTGGACATAAAACCATCCATCTCCTTTCTGTCAGGTCCCATTCTAAAATCATACTGTAAATGTTAAAACCCTCATAATTTCTCACGCTGTGTATCACCTCCATCCGAAATCTCACATGGTGCTCAGCGTACAAAAGTCAGGTAGATGAATATGAAGTTGTAGAGTAGCTTAGACATATTTGAAAAAAAAGTCGGATCCAGTGTTGTCCCATCTTAAGAATGACTGGAGAAAAGAATCCTCACTACTCTGTGGGGAAGATGGCACAGTGTTGATCAGTGACAGGACCCAAGGGAATGGCCTGAAGTTGTGTCAGGGATGGTTTAGGTTGGACATTTCCTTAGGAAGGAAAGGTTGTTCACCCAGAGGGTGGTTGAGCTGGTGTTATCTTGCAAAAATGGTGGTTGCAACAAGGGCTTGTGGTGATGAATTTTTTGCTACCTCTGAGCATCTGTCACCTTTGGCAGAGGAGGAGGGGTCTTTTCTGGGCCACCTACGAAACTGCTGTGTAGAGGGGATAAAAAGGGTGCTTGATTTCAGGGTCGGTAGTGGTTCTCTGCACAGACCTCACCTGTGAACTGAAATACAAGAGTTTGTCCTTGACTCAGACACTCCTGACCAACCTGAGAGCTGCTGTACACCTGCACAGCACAGAGCTCTGTACACCTGCACACCACAGAGCTCTGTACACTTGCACACCACACAGGGTCTTGGAGACCTCCCCTTCACCCAACAGGTGAATAGTCAGTAGTGGCTCATAGGCAGATGGTGACAGACAGGGCAGGGACATGGCACAAGTCACACACCATCTCAGCTACTCATCAGCTTGTCTACGCCACACACCTCAACAAAAACACCTTCCAGAGTGGTTAAGGGTGCTCTCTCCTCCCCATGGCTTTGCACACTTCTCTTGATCCTGTGATTGTCTGAATACTCTTCTTTCTGTACAGCTTCCCCCGGAGCAGTCGGTGATGGGGCAGGGCAGGAAGGAAGCGGTAGCAGAGTTCTTCTGTAGACATATGGCTACCAATATTTGTCTCTTTTGCCTCTTCCCCTGCCACTTTGCTCCAACTCTCCTTCCCATGCTCAGCACCTCAGCACCAGGGAGGGAGCCTCAGGAAGGAGATGCCTGTGACTTTCTAAGCCACCTGCATGGAGCAGGCGTTTTTCCTTGGTGTTTGGCGTATGGACTAAGACACAGGGCTGTGGCTGAGCTGAAGAGACCTTCACCCTTAAATGACTGTTGCTGCCAGGCATGACACCTCAGCTGACAAAGTGCAGCCATAGGCATGGATTTACACTCCTAGAGAAAAAGCATGTGCTGAATGACTCTCCTGAAGCTTTGGCCTGTCAGTTGGGACTCTGTATCCTTTCCAGAAGGAATGCTCTATGTCCTAGCCCCATATCAGGATGGAGGAGAGGAGGCCACCCATTTGCCCCACTCCTCACCTTCTCCAGGCTCTCAGCTCTGTCCAGGGAAGAGTCTTCTTCCACTGGCCACTGCATCCATCCCCAGTTCTGAGCTTCACCTGTCTCCACTCAGTTCTTCTGGTCTGCAGAGGGGTTTCCCCCTCAAACTGATGATTAAAAAGCAGCACTCAGCAGACAGTTCACGAAATTTCTCCTGGTGACATTGCCCCTTGTGTTGACATACCCTTAAGCGGAAGGAAGTAACACCACAATCCACCTCATGACTGAAGTCAGTTTCTCAGTGCCTGTATAACCCCTCTCCAATTGAAACCACATTTATTTGTTCTTCTCAGGCCTTTAGAGTTTAATGGTTTGATGCTTGGCTCAGCCCAGAAGATTCCCAGTTCTGTCTTCCTCTGGGATGTCTAGGCTAACCTGCATCTCAAATGTTAATTCAAGTGAAAAATAGTAATAATTACACAGCTGAAAAAGCCATACACCATTTTCTGTTAATTGTGGTGATCAATTTTGGTTTGAACAGCAGAACTCAAGAGATTTATCACATCTAGCAATTTTCAAGCATTTGTAAAGGGTCAAACATAGCTGTGATGCCAAGGATGACCAATATCCAAGAACACATTTGTGAGATACAAGCTGTTCCAATGCATTAGGTTTCTTTGCTGCCCTGTAGCTTTCAGTTGAGCAAAGCCTCTCCAAAATTGCTGTTTTCACTTTCTGTGACCTATCTTGATATGCCAGGTCTCACCAACCGTAACTACTTGTTACATCAGGTCCTGGCTGAGTTTTTCATCAACAGCCCAATGTATGTTTATCAGCACTCTGAGGCTTCTTGCTCTGTGGGAGTCACTGCACGTGGCAAACCACAGATATCACGTGCATGTTTCTCACCTTTGAGATGTGCAGAACATCTCATGTTCCAAGACAGAGACATCACCTCTGGCTCAGGAAGCACCTGAGCACAAATCACTGGGAGACGGGGTAATCCACCAAGATTTGCAGCAGGCCTGCTCTGTATTTACACTCTTCCATTTCTAATGTTCTTGTGTTGTGTTCACACTGTTGGACAAATAGGTAATTATGTTTCTTACTCCTAAAATGGAGTGCCTACATGCTCTAGTGTATTGAGAACTTTTGGTGAGAAAACCCTGGAAAAGGGCAGGAACCTGGAGAAGCCCAAAGAGAAAGGGTTGTGGATGGAAGAGGTATGGCAAATGTGAAATCCCATTTCCTTGGGGTGTGGTGAGAAAGCACCAGAAGTGTCTTGCTGCAAACCCACCAAGCAGGGCTGTGAAACCAGACTGAGATTGACTGCCCTTTTGTCACCTTCTCTTTGATCCAGTCACCTTGCATTCATCGTGTCAGGTGGCCTGGATTTACCAGGAGTAATGGAGAGGCCCTATTCCTCAGGCTTTCCTAGGAAGTGGCAGATTTCAAATACCGAGCTGGTGTCTATTCTAGAACAGCTCTTCCATCCTGTGGACAGGCACCAAAGCATGGCTTTGATGTGCAGGAGAGCCTATGTGAGAGTCTGTCCTCTCTGCTACCCAGTATCAGGGAGCATTGAACTATTCCGCAGCAGTGCCCTGCATGGCTCATGGGCAGTGAAATCACGAGCCCGGGATGCTGTGAGGATGTGCTTTCACATCACAGCCACACCAGCATAACAAACTCTCTGTCACCTTTTTTTCCTCTCTGCCTTGTCCCTGGCCAGAAGCTCAGGTGACTCTGCAGTGACTTGACTGGTGGCTCCTGGGCCAGTTGCATCAATCTTTTATCAAGAAAAGTCTTGTCAGTAACACTGAAGTGTAAAAAGGGAAGGGAAAGCAAGCGGGAAAGCAAAAGGCTTTACTTCGCCTATTTATTTTCATTATTTGTCTATGAGCTGCTCATGTAAAAATGTTAAAATTTCCAACAGCTTTAATAAACCCTCCTAGAAAAAGTAAAAAAGAAAATGACAGATATAGCTACAAGGAAGAGAGGGAGAAGTCAAAAAAAGCACAATAGTTGGACAGAGACTGGTTGAAACTCTTTGGATTAACTCATCTGAGATGCAGAGGGACGGAAGATAAAAAAAAGACACAGTGAAATCCATAACTTGAGTACAATTACATGAGCAAAGCACATTATTTAATATATTTTTGTGATCATCCTTCTATGCCAAGGATTATTGTTAGAGCTCAAAGTTTTGAGGTATTTATGTGGATATTAAGAAGAATTTAAAATAAGCGCTGTGATGGTTAAAATTAAAACAAACTTTCCCTTCCCACTTTTCTTCCTGTCCCCAACATCTGTAGAGGAAAACAACCTGCGTGTCTTACAGCACAAATCAGCTTTGAGCGAAAGAGGACCTGAGTTTCCCCTGGGGGGGTTTTGTGTGCTTTTCTTAGGAGCGTGTGGTGCTGGAAGTATTTGACACAAGCGCAGCAGCAGGATGTCAGTTGGGACGCTCTAATATCGAAAGACATCAGTTCCCAGATGTGACATTTATGCCGCCTACAACACTCGTCACCAGCAGTGTCACTCCTGCAATGTCTGAACTTGGGCTTCTCCTTCTCCTGCAGAACTTATCTACCTACCTACAAACTTTATCAGCTAATAAACTTTCCACTTCCTAGCTCTAGTGTCTCTGAACTCGAGCGGGAAGTAAGAAATCACTGGGGATTATTTGCTCTGCTGTTCTTGAAAGTAGGAAAAATGTTTATGGTGTCTTTGAATAGAAATAGATCATGACCCATTAGCCCAGCAAGTCAGTAAACGGCTGTATTTTTTTTTCCATTATTAATAACCAAATTAGTAGATGAAGTCACTCCCATAAGCAAATCTCAGCATAAAAAGGAGAAACAGCCATGGCTCCACTTAGTCACTATCAGACCAATCATTTTTACTGACAGACAAAATGTAGTGGGATTTGAAGCGATATAATTTGAAGTTTGAGCATAAACCTATGTATTTTCAAGCAACATCATTTCAAATTTGAATATAATATATGAATGTATAATCTTGACACTATATAGTTTCAAAACTCCGTTTAGAAAAAAAGTGTTTTAAAGCTATCCTGGGAATCCAGCCTGAGCACAACTCTATCTTAAAATACCTTTCTTCCACTGGTGAAGCAGGTAATCCCTCTCTTGACTAGTTGCTAGTTAAAACAAGTTTTGGGGCATTTGTAGGCTGAAAGTAGCAAGACCTTGGGATTAGTTATACAGCGTTAATATTTAATTCTATACTGCAGATATGAGATATAACGCAGATATAAGCAGTCTTATAAAGATAATAAAATAATGATAATAATAAATATAAAAATAGAGAAGATATTTGGTAGAAAACAGAAGTTATTAATCAATTGCCTTTCATGAGGGGAGCTCAGCAATAATTTCTGATGAGAGAAAGATGTTTGATTTGTCTCACGGTAACACTGTTCATAGATGTGAACTCTCCATGACTGTAGCTTTTTAAATACCTGTGCAGGTTTTTATGTGGATCCACACATACACCTCCCCCTTTCCACAATTTAGAAATCCCACATTAGTACCAGATGTGCTATTTCGCTAAAATGAGCAGCTGTGGTATTAATAAGGGGAACCATCATAACTCAGGGTTGAGAGAGGACGTAGTTTAGAAAAAGTGATCCTTCCCTAATCTGGGTGTCCTAGTGCCATGTTACACTACCTGGAGAGGGACTGCACAGCAGAGAAGAATCCCTGGTGGGTAGGAGAGAAATGTGTTGACAAAAGTTCCTGTTACTGGTTAAAAACCACCTTACTCAACACATTTAAAAGCAGGTAAAGCTTTTTAAATGTCAAACGTTGTAGAAGGGGAAGTTCACAGGTGAAAAATAGACCCCAAAGTCTGCCCATACCAGTGGACTTTTTTCTCCAGTCTCATGATTCAAAGGCTGTGAGTCATGATTTTGGGACTTTGGACTTAGCAAAGTTTCTCAGTCCTCCCTGAGAGCACCAGAGTGCAGCTGTTGCGGCGCAGATTTACTTGCTGATACCTACCAGTTTGTGTGGAAAAGATCCCAGAGCCAGAGGAATGGCTTCATGGCCGGGAGAGGCACCAGGAACTCCAGAAAAGCTGTCATAAATTTGAGGCTAAACTATAAAGCCTGTCAAGTCAAAAGGCTGAGGAAAGTGTAGGTGTTGGAGCAGCAGCAGTGGAAGTGAGCAGCTGAGGTCAGCTCTGCTTCACACTTGAAACCATCAGGCACTCCTACTCAATAACTTCCCTTAAGCTATCACAGCTTAATTGTTGGCCTTGGAAGTGGGGACTAATTGTATATGGTTTCTGTTAAACCACTGGCTCATTTGGAAACCTAACGGACCAAACTTTCTTACTGGCTTGTGCTGGAACTGAAAAGTTTTAGAAGAAGAGAATGAGAGGTGTGATTTCCCTTCCACTCTCCTGCTCCAGGGTTCTCATGGACACTGAAGCACAGCCAAGTGCCAGCAGATTGGGCACTAAGGGCTTACAGGTGGATGGATACTGCTCTGGACTCCTGAAAGAGCAGGCTGGGATGTTGGAGAACAGGCTCGGATATCAGGGAACAGGCTATTTCATCAAGGTGTGGAGGTCTGGCTATGCTGGCACACTGTTAGAGCTTAGTGTGTCTAATTGCCAAATTTAAGGAAAATCTGACTTGAAGCAGCTGAACAAGGAAGCATCAAGACCTATGTCCAAACCCACAGGTGTACCCCTTAAAAAGGGGTGCTCTGTTATCTTTTAGACTTTAGGATTTCCCCAGCAGCTACTTACGGATATCTTCCTCCTTATTCTTGGCCTCCAGGCCTTCAGACAGGAGACTCCTGCCAAACCTTTGGCACATGCAGTTAGAAACATGCTAAGAGCCACAGAAAGGGCCCATACTCGAGCCGTGTTCGCCCCAAACTACTGTGACTCAAAGTCATCTCTGGTGTAGCAGAGATGTTCACCTGGAGTGCTGGAGATTTCTGGACTGAGGCCATACATGTCACCCTTCAGTGAACACCAGCACGTGGCCAAGTGTGACACCTGGACCACTGCAAGGCATCAAGAAAGGTCTCCAAGTCCTGAGCAAGCAGAGGACAATCACAGCCACCCTGTGGCCAAGAGAGAGACTTGTTCCTGCTGGGAAGAGCATCACCTGTAGAGGTGTGAAGGTTGGATCTCATCACCTCCTGGGCAGGCAAGATGATCAGCCTGGGAGTGGCATGGCCACCTTAGCTGGCACACAACACCTCTGTGCTCCTGGCCCCACAGAGGCTGTGGGTCCTCTGTTGCTGCCACACAAGAACATAGCAACGTTGTAGCAGAGTTGGTGTGAGTTTTAGTGACTATCCAGTTATCCTACCTCATGGTAAGTGGATTTGCTTGTTTAAAGTGGGCTGTGGACGGTGGTTGGCCAGCGGTTCTGTTTGTTTCCCATGCATTGATTTGTTTTTATTGATGGCCAAGGGTTGTGTCTGACCACAGTGTTGTCCTGTGTGCTGTTGGCCTGTCACTGCTGAGCCCTGCCCAGGCTCAGTCCTTCATCTCTGACCCGGTCACATCCTGCAGCCTGTCATCACCTGGGTCTGTCTTTCCCTGTATGTGGTATCCATACTGCCACAGTTCATTCCTGCCTTTCACCATCCTGCTGCTGCTGCTTTTCCTCCCTCTGTCCCAAGTCAGTGGTTTCCAAACCACCGCTGTCCCAGGAGATTCACAAATGCTAACTTGGACCTCTTCTGTTGCTCAGGTTCTTGGAAGTCAGAGGATGCTGCCTCAGGGGCAAGTGTCCAGTGCCACCAGGCAGCGATACTTGCAAAATATTTATTCATAACCAAACACATCTGATCCAACTCCCAAATTCACAAGCTTCCCCTCTTCCTGCGCTGACACCTTCACTGCAATCATTACAGTCACAAGGATCACAGGCTTTTCCTGCATCCCTAAAACGTGTTTGTCTCTTTCATCCCTCTGAAATCCCCTAGTCACAGCATGCCTTAACTGTACCACAAAGAGTGAGCACGGACAGGATGGCTGCTCTTTGCCAGGAGTAGGAAAATGCAAAGACAGTGTTGAATTTTGACCTGGTGACAGTAGATTAACTCTCCTCCTTGGGGGTTGTGGCACTTGTGGGTCTGCATGGAAACTGCTGTGACATGGGAGCTGCACTGCTGTGGTAGCACCACCAGTACTAAAGAGGTTGCTGGGGAAAAACAGAGCAAAGAGTTGCCCAAAATAATCTCATGATCTGCCAGGCTTGGGCTCACTGACATATTGGCTGTCACTGACAAGTCTAGCTGGTTTCCCCTTGAAATGGTTTTACTTTTTCTAAAGTGCATGTGTCTCAGCAAGTAGGATTTGCAAGGCCTTGTGAAAACCACAGTGCCTTCTATACTTGAAACAATCCTGCTTTTAACAGGGCGCTTACAAATGGTATTTAACAGTTCTCAGAACTCAGACACAAATATTTCCTCCTTCTCCGTTTACCATGAAATGCAAGTTCTTTGTTCCTTTTTGTCCTACGATTTGATCTTAACAAATTGGAGAGACTCCATTTTCCTTCTTTGACATCTGGGCCACCTCCTGTAGCTACCTACTCCCACACCAGCAGCAGGGTTTTCCCCTTAAGACTTTAATGATACCATCAAAAACTGTGATGCTCAAAGATTCCTCTTTGCATGTACACACATCTCTGACATCTCTAAGCCCACTCATATCTGCTAAATCTGTAGTGTCTTGTCCGAATCCTCAGCTCTGATCTCTTCTGTCTCTTTATACATTTATCACAATGAGCAACTCATTCTTTGTTGGGACACTTAGGGTCTACCCTGGAAGTTATTAATGTAAAAATCCCAGCTACTGGATATTTCTCGAAGTGCCCTGACTTGTGATGACACTTGACAGCAGCATCATTTGTGTGATCATGGTGAGGCCGTAAGAGCAATGTCTCCCAAGAGGCTTAGGAAATGCTGAACCTGAAACAGCTGTCTGCATGGAGGGGGTGCTCAATTCAAACTCTGAGATTTCTTTGAGTGTCCTGTGTACAGAACCGTGAGAAAGTTCTCAGAAGAAAATCAGCCTTGCCCATTATGTACTAGCGAGCAGAATAAGTGTGGGTTTTTTTGCCTCCCCCCTACACCCTTATTCCCCACAATGAAGTTACTGGAAGTTTAAAGATGCTGGTTTAGAGGCAGCAGCAGATCCAAATGGGATTATGAGAAGGACAGGTTTAAAATAAACCCAGATGCTCTTTGGCAAAGTAGCCAACTCCCAATATATTTGACCAAAAAAAAAAGTTAATTTTAACTCAGTCTCCACATTCCTGAGTGCCAGTGATCAGCAGTACTGTGTGAATAAAAGGTGGAGAAAAAGAAGGAATGTAGTGTATCCAATTAGTCACTATAGACCAGCAGGTAAACTTGACAATTAAATGCCTGCCTTGCTTTTCCTGCAGAGTAAGGATGAGAGGAAAGGCTGGATGTGAATTCTCCTCAAAAGAAACCCATCATTCATATTTCTATTATAATTCTGTATTCATGCCTCATGCACTGCAGTAATAGCTAAATCTAACCTCACAGCACCCTGTATTCTGCCAAAATCCTTCAATGCTAATAACCATATATCCCGGACTGGAACTAAAGTAGATTTCTAAGAGAAATATGTTTTTTATAGGAAAGGGAATTCTTAAGGAAGACAGGCAAGAAAGACTTCATCAACTGCAATTAATTAGTACAGACCCAGCAACTATATCAATCATAAGGAGATTTAGACTATGGTGAAACATCAACACAGTCTGCACTCGAGCACAAACACACAGCTTGGAGAAACAGCGACCAAACCAGAACAAAGCAAAATGCTGCTAAATGGAAGCAATGCTTTTCCTCAAGAGACGGAACACTTACTTTTTTTCCCCTGGTTTTCGCAGAGGAGACGATGGAGCGCTGCAGCTCCTGCCGTGCTCACGGGCAGCTCTACACAAACTGCAGGAAGTGGCTGCCCATGTACCACGAGCAGTTGCAAGTGTGTGAGCTAAGGGAAGTCCTATGGGTACAGCTTCACCGACTTCCAAGTGAGTCTCACTTTTGGGTGTGCACAGGAAGCAGAAGCTGCCCACTGCTGTCAGCAGAGCACCTAGGAGGGGAAGAAGCTTTAAAAAAGAAAGTGTTTCCACTCAAAGTCTGTCACACGTACAGGGGTGGGAAGATGCTTTTGTGGCTGCCAGACGCTGTTTGAGCTCCTATTCTGAGGGTGCAGCTCGGTCACTGAGCAAACGTGCCCTGGAGGGTCAAGGGACCGATGAACACCTGAATATGTGTGAATTGGCTGGGTATTGAAATAGATAAGAAACGGTATTAGAGCCCAATAGAAGGGAATGGTGGCAGGAGGGAGAGATTATTCTGGTGACAGCTGTGATAGAAAAGGCTGAGAATGCTAAAGAAGATTAGATGGTGGTTTGAACACCTTCAAGAAGAAGAGTTCATTTGCAGGAGTTCCTTAACAGCAAAGAGCATCGGTCAGAAGGACCGTATGATCTTTACCAAGTGCCCTAGCTCAGGTTTTATGTAAAGGAGGAAAAAGATCCCAGCGTTATGTTTCCAGCCTAGACCTTGTTTGTGAGATCTGTTCAATGTGTTTTTGCAGATGCTGTGTGTGACTCTGTGAAAGTCAGTTATGACCAGATTTATTAAGTTTTCAGGCAACTTTTCCATCAACTTCTACCAGTTCCACTTGCAGTGAGGTGCTTACAGGACCCCACAAGAGTCTCTCAGTGCTTGCAACCTGCTAGGGGCTAAGGTAGGACAGGAAGGAACTGGGTGGCAACCTAAGGCAAGCAGAGAACTGAATTTACTTTTGGTATCTGTATTGAAAGTGAAATATTTCTTCTGAAAAAAATAAAGAAATGCTTGGTATATACTTTCACTCTGGTGTGAAAATGTTACTTCGGTTCTGTTCTGCTGGAGAAGGTTTCTAGGGATGGGTCTTTCTGTGAAGAGCCATTTATTCTCAGGAACCAGAAGGAATTGGTAAAGAAGAGGCCAAAGCTGGTTTTCATCTGTGAAGGAGAATAGGTGAAATTTCTGTCTGTACCAGCTCAGCCTGACTGGACATAGTGCTGGAACAAGTCTGTGCACTGCCTCAAACACATGATTTCATCTTGGTCCTTCTCTGTGTAGAAATCAAACCCAAAGGAAAACACAAAGAATGAAAGAATAACGTTTCTGAGATGACTAGAGCTGGTTTCTCTCTGTAGATGACTATTCTTCATTCAGAGCTGTGGGATAGAAAAGAGCAGACCTGAAGGAGTTTTCACAGAGACCAGTGGGCTCCTCTGTGGTATTTGTGATGTACCAGGTCACAGTTCCCATTCAGGTGCAATCAACTGTGAAGTCAAATGCCTGCCTTACTATCCTCTTCCTGATGTGGGGTTTAGGATAGTCAGAGACCCATATGCATTTTCCAGCTAGATTTTATCACGAAACTTTGAGAATTGCATGATCCTCTACAGAGAAAGATGACACATCTCTGCCCTTGAATCTTCCAGTCAGACTTGAAAAATATCACCGTTTACCTTCTTCATGCTTCTCTCAGTAGTACGGCCCCCATCGACATCACCCACAATCACTGCCCTGCAAGCTGAAGACTAATCCAAGATTTCATGTTGGAAGATGCTTTCAAAACTTCTGACAATATCTTCTGGGACTGTAAATGAACACAGAGCTAGACCTTCTGTGGGCTGCAAAACCAAACCAGACATTTCAAGTAAGTTTAGTCTGGTTTTGGTAGAGATAATACAAGCAGTACAGCAATATAAATTTTGGCCCAAGCTGTATTGTACTGGTGTCATATCTAGGCAGTGAAAAAAGATCAGATAAAGAACCATTTAAAGCAGAAGGCAGAAACCCTCTGGCCTCTGTCTAAATCCAGTAGAAGTAAATGGAAATATTTCTTTTAGCCTTAATGAGTTTAGATTGGGCATTTTGAGAATATTTCTTGCTATCATTTAATTTCTGGGTGCTATTTAGCTAGTTACCTTTAAGGTAACATGTTTAAGCAAGTTAAACTGTATATGAGATGTGTTCTCTGCACTCTTCATAATTTTCCTACTGGGGCACAGTGACTGTCCAAAGAATAAGAGAGAAAAGAGTTGTTTTAACTTGTTTTAACTCAGTTCTGTATAACACAGAGGTTTTTTTTATTTTCACGGCACTGTGATAGGGAAATTGCTTGTGCACCATTGACCAGTAAACAGAAATAACTGTGGAAGACTGATGGGGTCCTGTGTCTTTGAAAGACTTTTAGACTTGAGCTTTTCACTCCCCTTTTCTTTCCTTTAGAAACTATCAAGAGAAGAGGTGGTAGGATATTTCTCTGTTCCACTGCATATGAAAATGCTCTGTGTTAACATTATCTTCCCCTGGCTGTGACCAACAAGAACCTATAAATGAAGGAAATGTCAAATCATCTGCCTCTCCTCCCTCCACCTGCAACTGAATACAGAGTCATGGTCATCTAATGGCTCTGCAAAAGATTGCCCAGGAAGACAACTTTGTACAGTTGTGCATCCTTTTTGTATGTAACTGACGCTCATTTTTCTTGGAAAATGATAGAATATGGCTTTAAATTTGCAGCATGGGAAGTGAGGAAATGAAAACAGTGTTTTGAAGTACAGGCCTTCGTAGGGAACAGCGAAATATCTGTCTCTTCTCCTGTTAGCAGGCAGTGCACTGAATGGGGACAGAGCTGCAGACCTGTCTGGGGAGCACATCGTGTGCAGGATGACAGAAAGGACTTTCTTAATGTTAAGAGCAAGGCAGGAAAGTGCCCAAGAGTCTCTCTAGGACAGCAGTGGCCAGGGGCTAAGAAGCACTGAGGACTGAAGTCTGCTCTGTGCTTCTCTGGCCAAGCACTGTATGAGTGGCCCTGCACTGGTATGATACACAACTGTGCCTAGCAAAGGATCTCAGCAGCTTGTGGTTCAAACTTGGGTTATCTGTGATAGTGGCTGTGATGATGTTGGTCTAGAACAGGGACGAAAGCCAGCCACGGTGCTTTTTCCAGTTTATATCAGAATCAACCACAGGCTGGATCCCTCAAGCCAGATTGTGTCAAACTGCTAAAACCAAAGCTCAGCTTACTCCCAGCAGCCTCCTGCCTGCAGAGTTTTCCCTTTACACATGAGGTATGTACATGTGCCACTCTGGCAACCAGGCCAGCTGAGTGGCAAAGCCATTGAGCTGAGTCCAGGACAGAGCTCACGCTGATTTCTGGCTGACCATGCACACCTAGTCCATGGCCTGCAGCCTGCAGGGAGTGCAGAAACCTTCCTGTCCTGCCGCTGGAAATGAAATGTGGGGCTGTCAGTTGCTAAGATTTTTGATTCAGTGGCTTTTCTACATGCGATGGGTGGGATGACACGGTCAGATTCCTGCTGCTTAGTCAGGCTGCATAAATGCTTGCATCTCACATTGACACTGGAAAGCCCTTCTGCTTTAAGTTTGCCTGTTTTTGTGAATGGCATGTAGAAATTTGGCTGTTCTCCGTTTTCACTGATGCAGTGATATACTGTGTGCCTCAGGGGTGGAAATCTGCTAAGTTAAATATGTACTGACCATGTCTTCATCAAGGAAAGATCTCTCACTCTGAAGAGAAAAGCTGTGTCGTGTTTGACAGTCCTACCCCTCCATGCACTGGGGTGATATGGTCCCTGTCAGGAGCTCGCTGTCAGGGCGCTGCTGGTTGTCACACAGTGCTTCTGAGAGACCTTGGACACCACCGACTTCTCTGGGGCAACAACAGATTTGTCCTCTGTATGGTAAGAGTGGAGAGGTGCCAATCTGAGCCTTGGGGCCCTTGGGATGAGGTGGGGTTAGATTCTTTGGGAGATCCTGCTGCCAGTGGCTCAGGTGAAGCTGAGACAGCGACGGTGCTGTGGCTCAGTGAATTTGGCTCCGCGCTTTGAACTCAGTCTCTGAGCATGCATGTCTCCAAACATCCCAGCCCATCCACTTTTTCCTTTTGTTCAGCTCCAGCTGTGGGAATAAAAGGCAGCTGAAAACATAAGTATAGTTGGTTATCAGGCACACGTCACTACGAGCCCCCGCTGCACCGCTGGCTCGGCTCTGCCGCTCACGCCTCACGTGCAGCCTTTTGACAATGTCTGGCGCTTTTTTTTTTTTCTTATGAAAACCCCTCCTTATACTAGGAAACTCTAACACCCACAAGGGTAAGAAGGTTACACTTGTTAGTGCACTGGGAGGAAAAGGGTGCGGTTCACAGAATACCCATTTAAAATTTTTTTCACAAACTCAAAGCCGCGACAGGGCTGGGCCAATACCCGAAGTTGGTTTAACCCTCACAGACTCAGTGAGAAGTTCAAGCTGATTTTGCATCTCAATAGCTCACGGGGGTACCCAGAGCTCTGTGCTACTGCAGGGCTCTTATGTGGATGTTAAAGAAGACATTAAATCTCAGGTTAATACAAAAAACTGTGTCAACCGAGGAAACAAAGTCATAAAATTCATCCTCCCATTGGAAATCCCTAGGGAGTGGAGTGGCTGAAGAACAAGAAATTGCTAAACACAGAATAAGTGCCTTAGACAAATCTGAGGTTCAGATCAACCAAATCCCACTCAACCACCTCTGCTGTAAGTCCAAAGTTTTTGTTACTCCTGCTGTTTCCCTCTTAGCCTCCATCAGTTTGCTCTGCAGCCAGGCTGGACCCAGCTGATGCATCAGAGATTCAAAGGGCTTTGGTGTTTACATTGCATCAGCTCCTCCTGCTGTGGTCAGGGACCCTTGCTGCCAGCTCTCCGTGGCAAAGATCCCAGCAGTCCACCCTGTAGAGCTTCACCAAGCCCTCGGAGCTGGGTGGCTTTAGGAAGCTGGTCCCCTGCTAGGGGAAGCTGCCACAGAGCTGGGTGGCTTTAGGAAGCTGGCACCCTGCCAGGAGAGGATGCCACAGGGCTGGCAGGCGCCCGTGGGTGACCCCAGAGTGTCTGTGCTGGGGCTCAGTGCCCAGGGGCACCTTAGACAAATGCCGCAGACAGGAAAGCAGGAAATGTTTTGCAGAACAGAGATAACATAGAAAATAATGCTCTGTAAATGGTTTGATTTACTGATTGCATGTACAGAGGCTGCCATGTAAACACACAGGAAAGGGAAATGGAACAGAGGAGGGGGAGGGGGTAAAGGCAAGGGGACAACAAAACAGGCTGGCAGATTTCATTGGGAGCAGGACTTGATGTCCTGGGTTTTCTCCTGTGTATGATGTGTTGTGGGGGTCTGCAATCACACATGGACACTCAGGAGGTGAGCCCTTTACTACAAAAGGATGTCTCTATTTATCAAAATGGGCAACTTCCGTCGTCTTGGGATTCTTCTGCACTGAAAATTGTATACAAGCTGAAACCACCCTGGGCATGTCAGCCCTAATCCAGAGCAAACTGGTCCCTGAGCCACTGATCTGAACTTCAGCTGTGTGATGGAGGAGTCACAGAGGATAGAGTTGTCAGCCTTGGATTCTGTTGCTCAGATTTTCTCAAAAGCTTAATTTGCAAGAAGACTTCAGGGGCCTCTGTGACTTCCTGTGAGGTGAATGCTCCCATGACATGAGCTCCAGCAAGCTGTGGGATGCAAACCTCCTGCCAGCTGCAGGTATCTCCCTAAGGGCATCGGGCAGAACCTCTGTGCACAACTGGGTTTTGTGAGCCTTTTTGTGGCCCACCTGACTGCCCCTCCATGGGGGAGCTCACAGAGCTGGGCAGGCTCTGCTTTGCAGTTACTGGTTTCTTCATGTGGTCCACTTCCTTGGTGTCACTGACCTCCTGCGGGGAAACTGAGGCTCGTGTGTGGGTGGTGGTCTGGGTGATGATACCACTCTGCAGTGGCCAGGCTGTGGAACTATCTCCTGCAGTTAGAGGGTTACTTCTGATGTCTCTTTTGAGGCATTTCCTCTGAGTCTTGAGGGATGCTGCTGGGTGTGACAGACCCCTTCCAGTCTCTGCTGGAATCATAGAATAGAATCATTTAGATTGGAAAAGACTGCCAAGATCATCCAGCCCAACCCAAGCACTGCCAAGTCCACCACTAAACCATGTCCCCAAGTCCCACTACTACACACTTTTTGAACACTTTCAGTGAAGTGTTAAAAGACTGTATTGTTCTAAGCAACTTTATGTTTTGAAGAAAGTGCCTGATGAAGGTGTGATGTTAAGCCTTCAATTAAAGTGAAAGATTTAGTGGGGCACGTATTTTGAAATATTTGCTTCACTTTTTCTCGGATAAAGTCCCTGATACAGTCTGAAAAAGGAAGTATGGTCTTCGTTGAGATTTCTAGGTAGGTATACACCCCAAGGAGAAAAAATCCAAGATTTTTCCTCTCCTTTCCCACCAGTTTTTCAGAGCCTCTTCATCATAAAGACAGAACAGACAACAGAAAAATCTACTGGAAATCACCCTTGAAAACACTGACTTTTGAGCTCTGGTAGAATTTTTTTCAGTATAAATATATCTTCCTATAAATTGGTTTTCCTGTAGACACCTGGGATTTTTTTTATGTGTTCAGCAGTTTCCATTCACTTAAACAATGAATTTAGAGCCTCATTTTCCAAGCACGATTTCCATGCCCTCCTTGATGCTGGGAATGTACTTTTTGAAGAGTTATTTGTGAAGCAACCATAGAAATTGGAAAGGTTCTTCAACATTAAAAAACATCCCTTCCATCATCTGTTTCCCTGACATCAGCAGATTCAATCATTTTGTAAATAGAATTACTCATGAAAGACAGATGGTGAAGCTTCACCTGGTGCTGGGGTGGCACAGGCACATTTTAAAACATGACACTGGGGATGGGAAGTCTGTCTGTCTGTCTGTCTGCCCTGCAGTCTGTGGTGTGTGAGTGATGCCTGTGGTAGCTTTTCTGGGGTGGGTTTGCAGAGTGGAAGCAGGTGGACCTTGACACCACAACGCTCTGTGTACTCCAGGCTACCCAGATGTGGGATCTTTTTGCATGAAAACTCTGTGCAGCCAAACCTGCAGGTTTCAACATTTTAAGAAATGCAAATATTTTATAACTCTCTGCCACCTTTGGTAGAATGTGCTGTCAAATAATGGGAAGAAAATAGATACAACTCCGTTCTGAACTGATCTTGTGGTCTCTTCTCACTAATCTCATCTCTGTCTGAGGTTTAGTTTTCTCTATTTAAAAGACAGCTGTGAAGTCTTTTAAAGACTTTGCAGATATTTTGAGGCGAAGTGGCAAAAAGATACTGTAAGAGACCCAGGTATTATCATAAATTTAAAAAAAAGCCCATAGATATCTACATGTAATGAGTATGCATGAAATTCCCAGAATTCTCCAGAACCAAATGTCAGTGCTCCCAGTGACATGACTGAGTGAAAGTGTCGTGGTGTGCTGTGCCAGCATCACTGCTCAGGTCCCAGGCAAATAGGATCACTGGCAGGAGAAAGGCAGGCCGTGGTCCAGCTGCATCCTGGAGCTGCAGCTTATGGAATACACACAGCAAACATATGGGTGGAAATAAAGCGTGTCTTGTTGGGCTCCCAAGCATCAAAGAAAACAAAGATACAAGCACACCCATAAAATATGTCTCCCATTTCTCTGCAGAGGCCCTTTCCTGTCTGACCACCTTGGGTGGCATCCTGGCGCTTTCAGGAACAGGAGGAAAGTGCTGTGAGGACAAAAGAAGAAAGAAGATGCTCCAGAAAGAATGCAGTGTCTGTGCTCTGCTTGGTCTCAAGATGCTTGAGGTGCCTAGCTGTCAGTGAGGGCTCTGGGCAGTGATAAACAAGTTCACTTCTGCAGAGAGATGGACATGAGTATCTGCAGGTAGCTGTGGAAGCTGCCACTGGTGTCCTACACTTGGTTTTGGGTGTCCTGGAGAAACCTGCCATGGTACAGCCAGGCAGTCCCTTTGCTCAGGACTTTTTTAAAGACCAGGAGAACAGCTGCCACAGCAGAAGTGTTGGTTTATCAGCCTGCTGTTACCCACCTCAGGTGATTCATGTTTCATACTTTTTTCTTTGTTGAAAACAGCTGTTTGTGCTCTCAGTCAGAGCCCCAGCAGACACACCAAAACAGCCACCCAGGCCTGCCAATGCTGTTGAGCCTGGGTTGCAATAGATTTTATTTGTGCCACTGCATTTGACACTCTGCTGGATGGACCAGACCCCCTTTCTTACAGGCTCTGTGCAAAATCAGCATGAGGGGAAACCAGAATGCTGCAAGCTGCAGTTTAACGTAACATCTGGATAACTGCTGGAGCACCACCATCCACTTCTATCCAAAGGGAAAGGTCCAACTGCCTTTGAAAAATAAACAGTAGGATAGTTTTCTGCCATTTAGTCAGAAGAATTGGCCCAACCAAGGGTCTCATAAACGCCAGAGATGGTACAAAGGTCGTTGGCAGAAAATTGTTTTGTTGGCCCAGCTGCTTCAGGAACTACAGCTTCTGTCAGTCTGAAGCATGTACTTAAAATGTTTTATGAATTGGGGTCTTATTACTGGGCTGGAGCTATGGAGCCAGATCTGGGTCACTTTGGTAAGGAGCAGTGACAGGCTCCCAGTGGCTGTTTCTATTAGCAGCACAATTTAAAGTATCATAGAATCATGGATTCGTTTGAGTCGGAAGGGACCTTAAAGATCAACTCACTCCAACCCTCTTGCCATGGGCAGGGACACCTTCCACCAGACCAGCTTCCTCAGAGCCACATCCAGCCTGGCCTTGAACACTTCCAGGGACTGGGCAGCCACAGCTGCTCTGGGCCACCTGTGCCAGGGCCTCAGCACCCTCACAGTCAAGAATTTCTCCTCAATATCTAAACCTGCCCTCTGTCAGTTTGAAGCCATTATCCCTTGTCCTGTCACTCCAGGCCCTTATAAAAAGTCCCTCTCCAGCTCTCTTGTAGCCCCTTTAGGTACTGGAAGGTGCTCTAAGGTCTCCCTGGAGCCTTCTCTTCTCCAGACTGAACATCTCCAACTTTCTCAAGTCTGTCTTCATAGCAGAGGTACTCCAGCACCCTGAGCATCTTCATGGCCTCCTCTGGACTTGCTCCAACAGATCCACATCCTTCTGATGCTGGGACACCCAGAGCTGGAGTCCAGCAGCACCGCAGGTGTGGTCTTACTAGAGTGGAGCAGAGGGGCAGAATCCCCTCCCTGGTCCTGCTGCTGAGGACATTGTTGGCTTTCAGCACCCCCAAGTCCTTCTCAGCAGGTCTGCTCTTAATCTATCCTGCTTCTGTCTGCTGGCTGGTGGAATGACAGCCAGGGATATGTCAGCTAATCCTTTTGCTTTCAAATTTTGCTTAAAAAAAATTTTAAAAATGGCCACAGTGGATACCAGCCCTCTTTCCCTGAAAGGCTTCTTAGAGAGGCAAAGGCAGAAAAACAGGAGGAGAGAATGAAAGCTGCTGTACTGTTTATAAAAAGGACATCTTCTGGTGTTTTCTGTTGTTCTTCTGTGGTTCCCCTGTAGTGGTTTGTTATAGAAAAATTATGAATCTGTCATGGTAATCTAAGATTTGTGCCCCTTTTCCTACCAACATCATTTTCTGTTAGGACACCATCTTCTGTCTCCTGCTACAGGGGATTTTAGTAGAAGCATCAGTGGTGGGACAACAAAGCAATAAATAATCTGTTATGATGTCTAAATCCTTTTGAAAAATGGCAATAGCATGCTGGTATTTGCTCTTCAAAGTCTAATCCATTATTTGGGAATGAAGAGGAGCAGCCTCTTGTAGTTAAAAACCTTATCAAGCTCAATAGCAAAATCAAATGAAAAGCTGTATTCAAATGCAACCTAATTTATAAAGTGAATTATTACTTTATTGAATAAGAAATTTAAAATAGTCTAAAATGAAAAATCAGATTTTATCAGCTCTCAATCTTTCTTTGGTAACCATCAGATTACAAGTAGTCCCTAATTCTATGCGTGCTACTGAATTTCAGTTCACTTTATTTTAGCGTATTTGAAGGGAGTTTGTTTATGGTATAACTGATGGGAAATTCCAGACGGAAAGGAGGAGTTGGTACATACAGAGACGGACTCTGAGCTTTTCTTCTAAGCCTTGGTTTTCTTCTGAGAAGGAAAAAACAAAACAACACCACCCTTTTACCAGTGCTTTTTCATCTGTCTGTGTGGGTGGTGTGTTGAAATAATAGTTTGGTGGAGATTAAAGAAAGTGTGACTGCTGTGTATCTTCTATCAGAAGGGGGAATCCCAGCTCTTTAAAGAGTGTGCACAACTCAACGTGAGCAGTGTTATTATGGGGTTCAAAAGAAAAACCAGCCCAAACAATCCCCTTCTCACCAAACCTCCCCTGGATTTCCAGAGTGTAGCAGTGGGCCAGGTCTGGGACTGGGAGATCTCTGCCAGCGTGTGGCTGCTGAGTCTGGGCTCTGCGTTGAGTCTGCAGAGGTCCTGCTGGGTTGAAGCATCTCCTGCAGAGATGGGCAGCCTTGCTCTGGAGATGCAAAGGATGGAGACCCCACCGGTGCCCTGATGTGTTTGGTATTTTGCCCCAGTTATCAAACAGCATTGCTGAAAAATCTCCTTTCTTCCAGGCTGGACCCAGGAGAAGCCAGGACCTTGTTTATATAAAAGGACACCTGCTTAATACCTAAGGAACACACCTATTTCAACCTTCCTGCCTAAAGTAAAGCAGTCTTTATTTCCTGGTGTTTTCTTCCATGTAAACTCAAGATGCCAAAAAAGACATAACTCCTGGAAGCCATTCTTAGTAGAATAGCAGACACTTATTGTGAACCCCCTGTTTTCTAGCCCACATCTACCCCACAATCTGTTTCCTCCCCTTAGCAATCACACTTTCTGTCATCTGTGGTCCCTATGTAACCTATGGCTGAATCTTCCCACATGCCGGTGCTGAGCAGTAAAGCCCCTCAGCAGTCTCACTTTGGTGCCAGGTGAAATTATGGAGAATAATCTGAGAGTTATTGAAGAACGCCTGGAAGACAAGGCAGTCACTGATCACAGCCAGCACAGCTTCCTGAGGGGAAAGTCCTGCTTGACAAACTTAATTTCCTTTTATGACAAGGTAACAAGTCATAATAATAATAATCCTTGATCAAGAGAAGCCAGTTGATGTGATCATTTTGGATTCCAGTAAAGCTTTTGACACTCTCACAGGATCCTTCTGGACAAAATGTCCAGCAAACAGCTGGATAAATACATATCTATGATTCCATGACTCCCCAGCCAGTGTCAGCTACCAGTCTATGCCTGTGGGTTCCTGCGAGGATCTTGGTTGCTCTGGACATGATGAAGAGAGGAGGGGTGGAAGAGGATGAGGACTGTACCTCTCCCACTGAAAGCAGGCCAAGTATATGGAAAATACAACTGTGTTTGAGAAGGGAAGCAATTGGGGAACTGACTGTGACTGGGGAACTCGGCTCTCAGAAGAAAGTCCCAGCCCCTGGTGCTGAGGCTATTTTTGTCTTGTAACAGACAACTGTAATGGATCAAATGGAAAAACAGTCCTGACAGCTGGGTCTGAAACACTCCTGCTGCCCATGCACCCTGCCAAAGGTCATGCTCAAGGCCAGACCTGTGCTGGCACAGTTAGAAGCCTGTGGTGATAGTCAGGAACTGAAGAAAATATTTTTGTGTTTTGTGAAAATATTAGTGCAATTAGCCTGCACACAGTCACGGTAGACTGAGAAGTGATTTACTGTGACGGATAAAGCAAATAAAAGACCAAAGAGAAGAGTGAGTCCTGAACCTCACACAGGGTGGTGTTCGCTCTGGTCTTTGCAGGTTGCTGTTGCAGGTAGCTCATGGTTTCCTCTTTTCAGATTCTTTTGAAGACCACGCACGTGGAAAGTGTGCAGACAACTGAAGGCAGTGAGAGTGGCTTTAGTGCTGAGCCACAGGCTTCCCTAGTTCAAAGTCCAGCCTCCAGCAGTGGCTCAAAGCAGCCCCTGGGGAAAAGCAATGTAATGGGGGCAGCTCAGTGCCCTCTCCCCAAAGCTGCCCCCTGACTCCATGAGTCTGCGTGTCAGGGACTATTTCAGCAGTGGTCTTTCTACTGCTCTGTATGAACATGGAAATCACTTCCCTACATGTCTGCCTACATGTAACGCCATATACACACTCACAGTTCATTTATTCCCTTTTCTCGTAGTGCTGTACTGGGACCCTATGCTGTGACCATTCATTAGCATTTGCAATCTCCCACTTCTCCAGCTCTCACATCAGTTATGGGATAACTTTTAGTGTTTTACAGGACACAGCCTTGTTCTCTGGTACAGCATCTGATGCCTTGGAAAACCCTGAATCTGTCATGTATGGGCCAGACTCATCAAAACTGGAACTCAGTTTGGCAAATAATTATTGCTGTTCTTTGAAAGATGCTACTTAGCATTTACTATTCACTTCTGTTTGACTGTACTTACCCAGTTCATCCTTTCTACTCATTTGGAGTATTGATACACTATGAGCACTTCTTCAAATGGAAGTGCGAGAGAGAGATCATGTCATCGCTGTTGGGAATGCTAATTAGTCATAGTGCTTATTTTAAATTTTTTTTCTCTAGTAGACCTTGCTTATGAGCCTCTTGATATTACTGAACAAAAATGTCCTTCAGCAACGCCATGTTATACATGTATATGGTCTCACTTCTTTCTGAATACAGACAAATATCGATTAAGTACTTTCCTTTTTTACATTACCATTCATGTTACTGCCTCTCTCTAGTGATATTCCTGCACTATTGTTAAGCAACTTTTGTTTTCACTTGATGATGAAATACTTTCTTTACTCTTTTCTGAGGTGTTTCCAGATAGTTTTAATTTCGCTTACTAATTTCTCCCACTTACTTACTTATACTTTAACTGGAAGCTGTTTCCCCCTTTCACAGCTGTGATTGCTTTTCTGTTTCACACTGATTCCTTCACTTTGTCGCTGAACCAGGATGAGATTTTTAGCATGATCTGTTCACACTCCAGTCTTGGAAATCTCAGCTTTTTGACCATCTGATAAACCCTTCATCAAACGCCTGAACTTCCGTTCGGGTTTTTCTATCCACTTTTTTTTTCTACCAGTGAATCTGGACGGTAATTTTCCTTTGAGTTAGAGGATTTTAATGCTGCATGTTCAAGGCAGACAAATAACCAGGTCACAATCGTGATGCCTGGCATTCAGAGATCAACAAACTTTCTACCCAGCACTTGGTTCACCGCAATATGTTGGGTTAGAGGATTCACCTGTATCACCCAAAAGCTGTTTTTCTATTGGCTGCTTGCATCTCTAGCATGTGTCTCCCACTTGAAGCTCTCTATGCATACAGAACTCTTCAGTATGCAAATTGGATGAGGGTTAAATGCATAATGGGTTTAAGGAACAATCATCCTGCTTTTTGACTTTGTGACTTTGTTTGGTGGTCTGTAGCAGATCATTCTGCAGATACTCTCCCTCTTCTGCTGAGCACCTTGTAAATCTGACTCAGTAGCTCACAAGCCCACAGTGGTGCTAAATAGAACCACCCCCAGTCTGCCCTTCCTAATCAGCTGTTTTATTTCAGTATCGGGACAGCCATCTCACCAGGCTTCCATGACATCAGCTGCATCAAATTCCATCACAAACAACATAACTTTCTGTTCCTCTCATTTCCTACAGAGCCTTCTAGCCCCCATATAAGTGACCACAAGTTCCCTTTTTCTCATTCAGCCTTGCCAAGCCGCTGTCTGCGTGTGGAGTTGCATGACACACACTTTCTTGGCCGTGTTTATTGTTGCTGCCCTAACCAGCCCTATGGGGCCCCCTCGGAAAATGTGGGCAACCTACATGGGACAGTATTTTTTTTGTTTCTGTTTCTTATGTTACTCCTCTTCCTCAAGGACAGGAGACAAGCAAAAGCAAATCTGTTTGCCTCATACTCATTGTGCTGGCCATGGACAGCTTATTTACGAGTTGTTCTGCTTTGGTTTGGTACACCAGAATTCAGTCAAATCTTTTATTTGTGCTCAGGCTATCATTTCATGTCAGCTCTAGCTGAACAAAACCAAGAAAGACCTGAATGCTCATGAGGAAATCTTTAGTTTTAGGGTGTTTCAAGATGAGTTTTGCTGATGTGTCGATATTCATGTGAACATTGACAAGTGAAACTGCTCGTGAGTCACATCGCTGTTACAGTAATAAAAATGAAACATCACCTGTAGGATCTGGGTTGAGGGAAGGTGGCTGTGAGACAAGCTGTTGTGGTGGGAGTGTCTTTCCAGAAGGACGAAGGGAGGAGCGTCTGAGACAGGAACAGCGAGTGTGTACTGGGGAAAGTGAAAACACCATGAGCCAGAGAGTCTCCAGCTCTGGGAGCTGCTGCAGAACACAGCAGAGCAGTGCCCAGCAGCACCATCCCAGCTCCTGTCTCCCAGCTCCCATCCCATAGCAGGGCGACCAAGTCCACCCAGGACTTGCCCAGGTGGACGAGATGTCCTTGCTTCTGGCTGCAGAGCCTGGAATGGGCTGGGGGAACATAATGGAAATCTTGAGCCAGATGAAAGCATCTTCTGCTGAGGCAGGATGAGACCAGAATCCCACAACCCACAGCATGGATGCTGCCTTAGGTGGTGTGAAGAGGGTTGGAGAGAGCCTTGAGAACAGTAAGGAATATAAGGATGGAGAAGAGTCATCGTGTCAAGTCTAGAAAATCAGGACAAAACTTGAAGACAATGCAGTCAAAGTAGGCACAAAAAGAAAAGGCAGGAAGAGTGGGCTGGTGCAGGGAAGCAAAGGGGATTTCTATATCCATGGCATTTGGAATGGGAAGTTAAGGGAGAAAAATCTGTGCTGCTGAAGGCGGGGATGGTGAAGAAAGTGTGGGCAGGAGATATTAGTGGGGGCAAGATGAGAAAAGTCCCAGAGCTTGGTGATGCTGTAAGCAAAAGCAGAAGTTATTGACTCTGACTGCAGGGAGAGGAGAAAGGAGAAGAAAAGGAGAGTGAATTTGGCAGGAAGGTTAAGGAGGGCATTAGCATGAGGAATGGGAATGGATCTAAAAGGTTTATGTAGGAAGAGCAGTCTTTGAGCTCACAGTTAGAGAGAGGTCAGGCTAACATACACATGAAAATATCCTCAGTAAAGTGGTTACTGTGATAAGGAATAGGGACAAGTCTGCCAGAGGAGGGACTGGCAGATGGTTTGATGACACCTTCACTGGCAAGGCCTGCAGAGGCGACTTGAGGGGCAGACACCAAGGGATTAAAGTCCAGCTCCTGGAGCAGGCTGGGCTGAAGGTTCACCAGGGAGGATCTGGATGGAGTCACCACCAGGTTTGTTAGCTCCTCCTCTGAGATGAAATGGTAAGGAGGAGCTCGGGAATAGAGACTGGGCAGGTGAACAGGCACTATCAGTTGTCCTGGGAGGTGAAGCATGAAGCCACCACTTTTTTTGGAAAGGAGATGTGGCTACGAGAGAGCTGAGAACAACTGCCCCAAATGGGGAAGGGGCTGGGAGAGCTACTCCAGGGCTTTAAGGAAAAGAACCCAGGAGCTCCCCCCAGTAGCAAGTGAGGAGAGCATCTAGTGGTGGCTTGGGGTGTTGTGGGGTTTCCTTAGGTGGGGTTTCCATCCTGTGACTGGTGGCCCCGTGGTGTCTTCCCAATGACTCAGAGAATTTCCCAAGGCCATGCTGAGAGCTCTCCCTGCACACACTGAAACTGGTTTGTGGTTGGATTTTTTTGAGCATCAAAATTGCAGAAGAAATATTCTAGGTCCTTTCTGGCTGTCTGGGAAATGATGTAGGTCGCTGGGAAAGCACATGTCAAATGGGAACTGGGTTGTCTGTCTGTCTGTCTGCCTGCTTGTCTGTTCCCAGGCAGGACCTCCTGGATGGCTGGACAGGCAGGTAGAGGTGCAGAATCCTAAAAGCTACACCCAGGGCTGTCACCAACCTGCCACCTCACCAGGGTCACAGCTCCAGGTCTGAAAGGCTACATGAGAAACAGTCTGAATGCAGGTAGGAACGCTTTTGGTAGGAGAATTATCTTTTAATAAGCAAAAGTAAAAATTCTAGGTTTTTTTACCTCTTAAAAGGAAGACTTTTACTTCTTTAATGCTTTGCTACTTTACTTCTTTACTGCTCATGGGTAACCACCACAGCCCCTCTTGGATGTAGGTGCCTCCTCTCCTCAGGAACATGTATTTGGTTCCATGTGTCCAAAAGACAGAGCCTGGATTCCCACAGGTGGAGGAGCACAACTCTGCCCAGGAAACCACTAGGGAGGAAACCTCACACTGGGCCAGGAGCAGCTCAGCAGAGATACCTGCTGCTGATATCAAGCTGCTTTTACTTTTTTCCTTGGCTATTTATTAAAGACACCCTGCAGTGGTGACGAGGAGCCCATGCACACTCCTGTTGTGTGAGCACTAAGCTGGTGCTCATTTACATTTTCCCTGTGTTGTGTCAGGCTGGCTGCCTCCATAAATACCCTCAAATGCTTGTGGCCCGTGCTGAGATCTTTTTGTCCTGGCATGACTGAAGGGATCTCCCACACTTCTGTGCAGGGAGCTCAGAGGTGGCACAGAAAAGCCATCACAATGTAGTCATCTGAAAAGAGCCTTTCAAAGCTTATGCAGTCAGGGATAGCTTCTTGGTTTTTTCTAGAGTCACTCGTAAAACTATTCAAGCTACTCAGGGATAGAGAAAGTTATCAAAGAGTTTAAAAGAGGCAAATTCAGACATGTCTTGGCTCTGCAGGCTGCACATCCAAGCTTTTTCCTTGTAGAAGGAATGTAGCTGTTTCCATGTTGAAAAAATAACATGACTAAGATGTAGTGTGTTTGAATAATAAAGCAACCCAGCCTGGGCCCCACTGAGTGTTAAAGCAAGACTCAGCTTGTAACATGTGGCTTTGGAGCCTCTGACTGATAGGTGATGTTTTGTCTGAACCTCTCAAACCATAGGAATTCAGGAATGGCCCAGGCAGACTCTGCAAATACTGTTCCTGCAGAATGGATGTCATCCTCAAGGCATAGAATCACAGAAGAGCTTGGGTTGGAAGAGACCTTAAAGATCATCTCATTCCAACCCCCATCCATGGGCAGGGACGTCTCCCTCTAGACCAGGCTTCCCAAAGCCCCACCCAGCCTGGCCCGGGGCATGACCCTGTTCTCACTGAGCCATCAGTCTGTCCCCTTGCTCCACTCCTCTTGGCTATGCCTGGCTGGATGACCCTGGTCCTGGGAAATGCTCCATCTTGAGAGGGAAAATGTCTGAGGCTGTGGGTACAATTGGCAAAGTCAGGGAGGCTCTTGTGAGCTTTAGGCTGCAAAAGTGGGGTACAGAGAAAAGGTTCATGTGCCTCTGTGGCTGTCACTTGAGCCAGTGATGAGAAAAATGTGGGGACAAGCAGTGCCAGCATTTAGTCTTTGAGGCCAGTTGTTGTTCTGCCCAGGTGCTTTGAAAATTATGGATAGCACTCAGATTCACTGCCTGGGTCATCCACCTTTTTTCTTTAGTGTTTTGGAGAAAAAAAAATTAAGGTCATAAATTTAAAAAAATATCCCAAAACCTACAAAGCTGTGAATGATTCTAAAAGGTCACTTTCAGCTGTCATTATAAGGTTTTTGGACACATTTCAGCACCCTTGGGAAGCAGTAAATTCATCTGAGTGATTGATACTTGTCGTATTAAAAATGTGGGCTGGTGAGGACTCCATTTCCAAGGATGGAGACTATTCCTATGGCCCGGGGAAGAGCTTCAAATCACAACCATGCATTACCTTCCTGTGGTTTGCCCTAGATTTTTAGAGCTGGCAGGTGGTCTCATCCCACCCAAGATTTTACAGAGAATTTGTTTCCCCCAACTCAGTCAATATATTTTTCCTAAACCACCAGCACCAGCACCACCATAAATGAATAAATAAATACGTATTCCTGCATCCCAAAAGCAGATCAATTATTCAGGGTTCTTCCTGGGTATGAAATCTCTGGAGCAGCAACATTTAAGAGGCTGTGGATCAGCTACTTTGCCGTGTCATGAAAATTTCATGCCCTCCTGGCAAGGAAGTTAGTGAGTCAGGCAAATGAGCTCTTATGCCGTCTCCCTGACCTGGATACAGACATACACAGTTTCAGATTACTGCTGTGGGTGTATGGCTCAGAGGGGGAGAGACCCAAGTGCATTTAGGCCTTTGATATCCAAGGAGTCCGAGTTTCAGATGTGCAGTACCCCTAGGGATGTTTTGAAAATTTCAACCCTGGTGATCCTAAAATAAAAAAGTAATAATAATAATAATAATAAAAGCCTTACAGATGGATTATCAGTTTCTAAATGCAATGGTTCCAGTCAGCACGGAACATCCACCTGAGAGTAACTTTATTGACCTGGTGGCACTCACTCCTCCTGCTCCTGGCTGTTACTGCCACAAGCCCAAGGCAGCGTGTCTCACCCGGTCTGCAAAGTGTGGCTGGAGGTGGCAAAGAAGTGGAGACAGAAAATGTGTCAAACAGTTGCTGAAGTGTTGAAGTTTAAAAAAGGCCGAGTGTGGGGGAAATGAGGGAAAAGAAAGAAAGAAGAAAAATCAAAACAGTAGAGCCAGCAGGCAGGTTTAGCCACAGCAGAAGCAATTACTACAAAGTGAGAATCTGAATTTTTGAGTTGCTTACAGCTTGGTTACACCAACTTTGCTGTACTGTGTTGCCTTATTTGCTGCTCCTGACTGTCACACTCCCACGCTCTCCTGCAAGGCATCAGGACCAGTTCATTCCCCGGGCAAATCTTCGCTTCTCCCAGGAGGCTCTGCCCGCCCGGGGCTGCTGCAGCCTGGGGCTGAAGGTACCGCCTCTCGCCAGACGATGTCACGCTGCTCCCGCGGATGCTCCGCAGCATCTCCCAGCCACGAGCACTGCAGTGGAGGGTGCCCTCTGTCCTGCTGCATTAATGCCCTCTCAAGCCCTCCTTTTTGTACCAATCGCACAGCACAGGAGGTGCCATTAAGGCTTTAAAATTTAATGAGCTCTAATAAGACCTCTCCCTGTGATGTACAACCCAAGAACAGGCTGTGCTGAGGGAAGGTTGCATTTGTGTATGCCTTTTTGTCTTTCCCTCCTCTCTGTTTTAACTATATATTCCCGATCACTTCAATAGCATTTCTGCATCTTTATGTGGTGGAGTTACTGCAGATTAACTCCACAAAGGTAGGTAGGTGTCTAATTGTCCAGCGTGGGGTATCTGCCCCACCCAGCTGGGGCATTTGCATTCCTGACAGGCTGATAAATGCAAACCTGCCTAAATCTTGGCTTGGCTGAAATGATCATGCCTAAATCCTGCTTGATGACTTCCCAGCCCGTGGAAACAAACGGGAAGTCCATCTTCTCTCCTGATTTGACGAAGAGTTCATCCTCTAAATTTCCAGGGTGCAAGGAGCTCTGTAAGTGGCTATATCGCATAAGCTTCCTCAGCACACCAGTGCTCTGCACTGGAAACAGATGGCACTGATCTAAGCCCTCTCTCAGGCTCTTGGAAACCCAGACTGAACTTCTATTTCCTATGGTTTATGTAGAGCCTCCCATTTCCTGAAAAAGTGCAGCGAGCATCCAACTGTTAGATCCTCTGGGGTCTGGTCTCAAAGTCTCCTGCTGAAGCTGCTCCATGTGGTATAAATAATTAAAGATTCACTGGACCAGAGAGAAGTGGAAGATGGACTTTCCTTCCCCATAGTCAGGACACTCGTGTGTGTAATGTGGGAAAGTCAAGTTACAGGTTCCTGCTCCAATGAACAGCTAACTAGCAGCACAAGCTGGATCAGCTCCAACAGGAGAGGCTGAGACCCCCCCTTCCCAGGACCATCCAGAGCCTGCTCATTTGGGCATTTCTCTAAAACAGAAGAGAAAGAAAATGAAGAGCAACCTGCAAAATCCACAAGCCCCTTAACTGCTGATATAAGAGCTGAGATGCCTCTGTGGGAAGGACCTGAGCTACCTCCCATGAAACCTGAAGGATGAGCTGTATCAGAAGGGTCCATTCAGTTTTGTGTCTGTTTCCAGCTTTGGCTGAAGGCAGGTTCTGCTGAAAGAGCAAAACCACAGGGTAAATCTTTAATGATACCTCCCCAGGACACACACTGGGCCACTAGAAGTGATGACTATCCCAAGTGGATAAAAACACCAGGTAACCTCTCCTGTGTTCCCCATGATTTATTCTTGTGTCTTACCCAGTTAGCTCATTTCCTACAGACTGAAGCCACTTATTTTTCTCATACCTGTGGCAAAGGGCTGGACACTCAAATCTGAGCTGGGAGATCCCTGGGGTGGCCCTGTGCCTCAGAAGTGAGCACAGCAACTCATCTGCAGGTTTGCTGCTGTGCAGCACCGAGTGCTGTGCATGTCTGCAGCCCACAGACACCACCACAGCACAGACTTGAGTGCTGGTTCTGTGTTTTGCCACCACAAGTAGCACCAGTCTCTATTGTTTTTCACCTGATGGTTTTCCTTAATGACCTGGGTGCACAGGAGCATCTGAGGTGATTTGATTTAGTGTCAGATTGGATTTGCTCATTTTGCAAAAAAAAAGGGGGGGAAAAAAATTGTTTCTTTTTGAAATAAGCCTCCATCAAAGGATCTCTCAATTCCCCAGTCAGCTGCACCAATTTTAAAGCGGAGGCAAGGTGTGGATAGACAGTCAGTATCTTCCCTTTGGCATATTTGGACAGACTGGTCCAGGTCTGAAGAAGAAAACTTCAGGCTAAGTTTAGGAGCTTCTATTTCAGACTGGGAAAACTGTGGGAGTATCTGGACTTATCCAGATCAGTAGTTGAGCTAATGAAAATTGTTTCTTCGCAGACCTTCCCCAAAGGATATCCTTAGACCACCTCAGCTGGCTGTGACACTTGGCTGAAGTGAGAGGAGCTGCACAGGTGTTAAAACTGAATAGCACACAGAAAACCAGGGCTCTCGTGTAGGCTCCTTGTTAGGAAGGTTTTTAAGCACCTTTAAACATGTTTGCAATTCCCCTGACTTCAAGTCAAGCTCCTTGCTTAACACATTAAAAGGCGGAATGACTTAGCTTTGGGAGCCCTGGAGACTTCATGGAGAAGTTGTTTGACCTCCTTGTGTCTCAATCCATCCAGAACATGAGAGTGAAAAATAAACAGCACCTCATTAAAAAAGAAATAGATAGTGTGACTGACCTGAGCTTGCCTTGGTAAATAAATTACAAAGCCATAAAACTGCTTGAGGAGCTGCTTTGCCCCTTTGAAACAACTCCCACTTCAGCCACTCTCTAAACACACCGTGCTGGGGGTGACGCAGAGTAATCACCGAGGAGCTCTTATCATTGTCTGCCTCAAGCCCCCAGACATTCTTCCTTGTCTGAGCTAAGCAGAAAGTACAAACCAGTGATGAGAGGTCCCAATAAACACCAAAAGGGGTCGATCTACCCATGAGCTTTCCCAACTGTTCTTGCCATGCGAAAGCATCCCAAGGTCAAATTTATGCCTGTGTCCTTCTCCGTTCCCAATGGACTCACCTCGACTGTTCAGCTACCCAGGGCATTTAGGTGCTGCTGCTCTCCATGCTGTTTGCTGGAATGCCCTGTATTTCCTTGGTAAATAGCAGGGCTTGTGAGGCTGACACAAACAGCTGGACTGGGTGATGTTGGAGTTACAGTGGGTGTCTTCCAGCTCAGGATATTCTGTGATCCTATGAGTAAGGAACAGAACAGCCAAGGACTGCTGTGAGAAGGGTCAGAGGAGTGATCTGAGATCTTGAGGATTAAAAGAAACGTCCAACCAAAGTTTGGGGCTAGTGTGGGTCTATTTAAGCACTGAGATGACAGAGTTTTTCTGAATGAAAATCAGTGCCTCTATTTCAGCATCAAATCTGAATGCAGAGTGGAAAAGTCCCACAGCTGTAAAAGCAAAAAGTGTCTCTAGAAATGTAGTTGTAGGGAGTTCACCACAGATGGGGATTGATACTAATATAACAGGATTGAAAGTGGGGAAAGGGTCCATATACCACACAGACAGGTGAAGCATGATCCCCTGCCACACCACTGCTTCAGAAATAAACCAAATGCGCAGCATCCCATGAAACAGGGCAAACTTCAGCTTCCTGCCCAGTGCTGCATGGATTATCTGCCTATGGATTACCTTCCCATGACCTGAAACTCTCATCCTGCCCGTTCCTTCATCCCTGGATAGCCTCTGTCTTTGAGAATGCAACCTGCCAGGGGTCACATGAAGAGATTACAGCCTAGACATTTAAGCTACATCAACACCTGTCCCCGTGCTGTGTCCTAAAGGCAGGGTGGCAATGGGATGTTTCGTCTCGTGTATAAACAGAAACCTTCCCGATGGATCATGGCCCCATCAAAGAGAAGGTGCAAACTTGCTTTTCAGTAGCTGCAGAATCAGTGCTTAACTAACGTGGAACTGGTGAGGAGAGAGAGTTTCTCGGCATGGTCTTTCTATGCTATCTTTAAATTCTTGTGTAATTAAAAAGAAGCAAGGAAAAAAACCCCAAACCACAACAAGCACCACTTTTTATTGCTCCCTCTACGCTTAATGAAGTCCTAAAGATTAGAGAAATGTGCAGACAAGACACCTGAGCATGGCAGAGCAGAGCTTATGGGCTGCTGGCACTGCACGCAGCCAACTGCTGCAGCCTGTGGCTGCAGGAGATCTCTAAGTGATTCAGGTCACTTATTATCCAGGACAGGGAGGCTTTGGTACAGTGAGTGGGGAAAAACAACCCTGGCACTTGCACTGGGTACCCCAATGCCCTTTGTCTCGGGCAGGAGGTGTGATTTTGTGTCCTGTCAGCTCCTCTCCCTTCTGCCCAACTGTGTGAAAGGCTCTGTCACAACCAGACGCTGTAAAATGAGTTTGTGTTTGATTATCTGGGCAGCTGTATCATGCCTCTGAACGAGATGAATTTGAGATGCATTTGAAAAGTGGCTAAGTGGTAATCTCTGCATTTGAGGGCAATCACATTTATTATTTAATTTTACTGCTTGGTATTGCATGATGTTGTTCATCTTGAAGGGGGCATTTATTGAGAGAAGTGCAGTGTTCCAGACAGAGAGGGTCAGTCAGATTTCCATGATATAAATATTCTCCTACATGCAGTGAAAGGAGCTGTTCGCTCAGGATGGGTGAAAGTTTTTTGTTGGCCTCCTCTCAGGCAACTCATCTGGGGCCATACCCTGTGGGCTCTTGCTCAGATGGGTTTCTTGATGCTATCAGTAGCAGCAACATACCTGGAAACATCTCAGAGGAACAAACCTTGGCCAAGCCACCCCAGGAGCCCGTGGAGTTACCCTGACACACTCTGTTCTCCAGCTCGAGCTTTTTTGGGCAATCTGGGTGACTTTATGGGCAGCTTTCCTCAGGCTTGTATGCGCTGAGTGGTATTTAATGGGACATCTTGGAGAGTGAGAGGCCATTCAGTCTGAGTGGGGACTTGGGACTGGCCGTGACTTGGAAATATTGTGTATAGTTAAGATCTGCACACTCCAGTGAGATAGTTAATGTGGTTAAAAGCAATGGGCTGTGCTAATTTACCTCAGCTGAGGGCTGCGTTTCACATGGCTCTTCAGTACTTCCTTTAAACTCTATTAATCCCAATGTTTAATTGCAAACAAACTGACTGATGGATCAGTTAAAGAAAAATCTACTGTAAAGGGTCAAGGATTTAACTTGGACTATCTCTATTGCTCCCATGCAGATCTTTCAGACCAGTTATTTGCATACATTAAAATCTAATTTGAATTGTTCATCACACAGAACTAGGTAAGGTGTTTTTTTTTTTTAATGAGAGATGTAACTTCAGGGCACTATTAAATTCTAATTAAAAATCAGTCAAAAGCACCCTTTTCTTAGTGTTTGTGCCTGCAGCAACACTTCCACTGTGGTATCAAAAGCTCAGTTCATTACTTCTTAATTAATTTTGCCTTGAGAAGCTCTAAGTTCTCAGAGGACCTGTTGGGTTTTTAGAGCGTTGTCTACACAGTGTTTGCTTGTACACAGCAGCCACAATGACATTCAGATCAGGAATTCTTACCCATGTAATCCAATTTGATACAATGGCTGCAGCCTGCCAGCTTTTGGGAATCTGAAAGATGCCTGAAGTTCACAACACAGAGGATATCCTGCCTGGAGCTACTGGTCTTGTAGGGATTTTCCCATCTCCCTATTCCCAGTGTGCCTATTTTACAACTGAGAAGGTTGGTATATAGGTTGATTTTTATTTTTTTTTTTGTGAGGAAGATCATGATGAATAAGAAACTAGCCTTGCTCTTGACCCCAAAGAAATCTTGTTTGGAAGTCCCTGAGTTGGCCAAGGCTTTTTTTCTCCACCAGGCTCCCGAAGATGTGCATGTTTTCATTCAAGATAAGAATCCTGCAATCGTGATCTCGCACTGCCAATGATTCACTTCCCCTCTTGGCCCGGCTGCGTGCGCACGTGTCTGAGGGTGGTGAGCCGGACCTGACCAGTGCCCCGGGACAAAGAAAGGAAAAGAAGGGAAAAGGGTGGAGGATAATGATCTACCCAGTCTCAGAGGACATTTTTCACTGGTTTAGGGCATTTTCACCAGAACAGTTTTTGTGGTGAACAGACCATGACGGTGCCTGGAGTGGCTTGAACATCCAGGCACTCCCAAACTCTGCAAGGTGGGTTTGACAGGAGAGTGTGAACCAAACTTGCAAGCGTCCCCCTGAGCTGGGCTGAGAGGGACATCTGTAGCTGCTGTCTAAGCCAGGAGGGACCTGGATGGCATAAGCTTTCATTAGGAACCTTCATATTAAGCCCAGTTTGCACAAGCAGACCCTGTAACTATCAAAGGCAATGGTACAAATCCGCCTTCATGTGTGTCCAAGTCTTCTTGCTGCAAGGCATGGAGTTAGATGGGTGTGACTGAGGGAGCTGTGGATGAAAAAAACAGTATAAATTCGGAGTGGGGAAAGCTTCAAATGAGATTTTGAGGCAATGCCAGCTTGCAGCTTTCCTCTTGGAGAAAGTGCACAGAGAAAAAGCAAAATTCATTCATTCAAATATCAAGAACCACAAGGGATGTGGAGCTTAGAGAGAAGACAAGGGGAAGGAGGGACATGTTCTTTCCTGAGATGTAGGAGCAAAGCTGACCTGACTTTCTACGAAGAAAAACTCACAGCAAGATTGTGCCAAGGCCATAGTGGTCCAAAGATGGCAAATTCCAGGGAAAAACAGTGAATCCCTCACCTATTCCATGCGGCTGGATAGGACAAATTTTCCTGATACACTGTCACAGCTAACAGTCATAAGTTTACAAGGGGGTACACAGAAAGGGCTGGGCAGAGTGTGGAGAGCCCATGGACTGTGTAGCCCATGGACCTGAGCAGCACTAAGGAGAGGGATCTGCCTTACACTCAGGATGCAGGAATAGCCTGACTTTCTGCCTCTGTGCCTTCCCAGACTGGCTCTTCCCACTTTGCACTGAGTGCTGGTGAAAGAGGAAATACTCTCTGCTCAGGGAGCCTTGCAAGATGTTAGCTAAGGTTTTGGGTGGAGAGCTGAGCAAGGCTGCAGACTAGTTTTAGCAGGAATCCCCTGTATAGTTGAACCCACCCCTCTTCTTTTTCTGCTGAGAACACCTGGCCATGGGGCTCTCGCTGCAGTCTGTGCAAGGCCTCCTGGCAGGGAAAGCAACCCACTTGTGAAAGACTTCCTAAGGGAAATGCTTGCATCCACTGAGGTTTAGCCCACTTGAAAATGTACAAAAAGGAAAAATTCTTGTGTAGGACAGAGGATGGCCTGGATAAGATAAGATAAACAATCTTGTCAGGCTCTCTGAGTGTGTTTGTTTATACATCACATTGCATCAGGCCAGGGTATGTTGGCAGCATCCTTCCAGCCTGTACCTCCTCACTTGCATCTAGGCAGAAACCCATGCAAGAGGCTGAGCCCAGCTGCAGAGCTGAGAGGGCAAGTGCACCTTCTCCCTCATCTCCTGCTCCCCTGCCAGTCCCTCTCCCTCTCCCAGCTCCCTGCTACCCCTGCCACCAGCTGTCACCACGGAGAGTGCAGCCTTTGGAGTACGTGCCTCTGACCACCCTGCGCTCCGTGCTCTGGGATTACCAGGAGTAATTTTCCAAGGAATTCATTTGTCAATACTTGCTAAATAAATGGAGTGTGATAAGAATCTGCATTCTGCTTCCATAAAACCCTGTAGATGCTGTAGCTGGTGTCTCAGTAGTTTCTCACAAGAATGCACGAGTCACTTATTCTTCTCCATAAAAGCCGGAAAGGGCTGCCTGGATCAGCTGGTGTGGTCAGTTCTTGGGAGGGAGCCTCAGCACTTTCATTATCAGCAGTTGCCACGAAGTGTTGGACAGGGAGGGCTCAGTAGCACAGCAGGAAAAGGGTTTCATATCTGGAAATAATCTTGTAGAAGTCTCCCCTCTCTTGAAATTCTTGCCAGCAGCCTTTCACCCAAATCTCCTGAGACAACAAGGGGCTTTCATCCTTTGGTAAAGCCGAGCAAGTTTTACATATTTTTGAAAAGCAAATAATTTTTTTTTAAACTCCGTATGACAGGAACCATAAAAAGAATACATTTAGTCCCTTTTTATGGTGGACACAAACCAGCATATTCCACAAGTGACTTCCTCAATTGCCTCCTTAGGAACAGGTCTGGCTTCAGAGCACCTGAGCACCAGATCCTCAGACACCTGATTGCTGCTGAAATCAGTGTGATTTACTTAGTTGCTTTAATACCTTTTCAAGTTAAGCCTGTGCTGCTTTGCACATGTTAAAACATATATTCTCATAAAATGTCTCTGAAGCAGGACTGTATTTTAAGTGTTGGCATACAGGGGCAGAGTGACATAAGGTCACATTTTCTGAAGAGCCTGGAGTAAATCCCAGCAGACTGAAAACCCTTCTCCTGAAGCTTGTCCAGCATCTGGGGATAACATTCACATCTCCATCCTCCAAACTTGGATTTCGCAGTGCCAAGCAGGCATCAACTAAAGCTCATTAGCTCCAGTAGTCTTTTAATTTTTCTATTATTACATAGAGTCTTTCCATTATAGAAACATCAGGCCTTGGGGAGGGAGGGGATGATTTTTGTGCTTCAAATAGGTCTTCACAAAAGGGCTAAAAAAATCCCACAGAACACCCAAGATAACATTGTCGTCTGTAATCTTAGTAACGCACCCAAAATGGAAAACATTCTTGTTGTGAAACTCTCAGGTTGCTGTTTTGTTTGCTCCTTATTAAGAGTTAATAAACAAAACTGTTTGGGTTAATTTTGTCGTGTGTACTGTGAGTTGCTAAGGAACATGGCTCCACTCTGCCTGGACCTCTGCCTGAAGTCTCTGTAGTGAGACGACTGAGAGAGGCATTAAAGTGCTGTAAAATAAATGGGATGGAGCATGTTACAGCGTACCAGGCCCTGGCCTGGCATTTGGAGCGTTTTCTTTGTTTTAGGTGTAGAAAAGCCAGAGATGCAGAGTCCACCTGCCATGCCAAGGGCCAGGAGCAGGTGCTGCTGTTGGCAGGTGGAAGCTGTGCAGCTCTGGCTGGGAGATGATGCCTTGCTGCACCCATTGCTTGGGCCAAAGGGCCAAGGTGGGCAGTGAGGAAATTATCACAAGATCTGGGAGGTTTATGCACAGGATTTTTGGTCAGCAACAGATGGAGGAGGGCTTGCTGTCTCTGAAGGTCCTATATGGTGGCCCATCATAGCAGGGAAGGCACATCCCATGTTGTGAGGTGATACAGGGGCTACAGTCCTGCCATATTTCCCTGAGCCTTCCTGAAGAAAAGGCTCTCTGGGATGACTTTTAGCTCCCAGTAGCACCAGGCAGGCCAGGCTGAGAGAAGGGAAATGCTGGATTAAATGGTGCCCATGGGAGCTGCTCCAAGCAGAAGCCTGTCTGTTGTGGAGGGCTGGGGGAAAGGCACTGATTTTGCCACAGCTTTCAGATAAACGGACCTCTCTTTAAAATGGTGACTGTCACTGTCATATGAATGCAAACTGAGAATCATTTTCTGCTGACAAGTACAAAAAGAGGTACTGTAAGGTCTAATTTCATACTGAAAGCAAGTAGCAGAGAACAAGACACTATTTTAATATCAGTAGACATGGAGCATGTTGTTGGGCTGGGAATTACAAGCCCATTACACTCTTAAAGGTTGTATCACATCTCTTTTGCTTAGTTTGCAGGCATTGTTCAGTTTCTGAAGAAATCCTAACTGGGATCAGAGAATTTCAGTCTTTCAAAGTGATGTTAGCAGAGGAGTGGATTGTCTCTCCTCAGTCTCCTCCCAGGACAGGTTTTTCTCAAGAAAGAAGCATCTGTGTTTGGGCTGAGGATCCTTAAGGAATAATTACACACAGGTTGCTTAGGACCATTTCTGTTCTAGGACTGGAGAGTCTGAATAAAGCAAATCATGTTAGAAAAGTCTTACATTGCTCCATTTGTAGGGTGAGCCACAACTTCTCAGCCTATGTCACAGCTTTCAGAGTTATTATTTTGATGCAAAGGCTAGTGTGTTCAGGATACTCTTTTTCAAATGTGAATTTTCCCCTTGAATTCAGTGACTTTAAATAGTATCAATTATGCTGCAAATTGAGCAGGGGTTAGAGGAGAGGGGAGAGAAATGAAATCCAGGAATACCAATCAGTCAAGACAGATGCTGGAGGAATGTGAGCGGTGCAAGTTTCAAACTTTCAGGGCTTCCCAGATTTCTCAGGACTAAACTAATACTTGTCAAAAACCCCACCCCAAAACTCCAAAGCTTTCTGGTTTTGATGAAGTGTGGGTGATAACTGCTGGGTATAGGAATCAAACGACCTCTTTCAGAACATACCTAAACCTGTTTCCTTCCAGTAGCCAGCCAGACATCCCCCAAGTGCCTGCAGGCATGACAGGAGAGAGCTCCTCAAGTCTCCGGTGTTATGGTTAAAAGCAGCAGGCTGGCACTTCCCAAGATCCTACCAAGAATCCTTAAAAAGGTACATGGAGCTCATTTGTAGCTTCTGCAAGCAGAGGCTGGGCAGGATGCATTTCAAACAGGTTAAGTGTAGAACACATATAGGTGATGCATCTGCAGTCTGTTTTATTTTGCCTGCAGTGCCTGACAGAGCACTGTCTGACAATGAATCGCACACGTTCACACAGTCCAGCGTGCTGCAGATTTAAACGTGTAAGTGCCATTTCCTATTGTCCCCGGTCCAAGGGGCTGGTGGAACATGGTGTTAAATAATAGGGCTGCTGTTATTAAAGCTGGCAGGTCTGAGTTCAGCACTGCTACAAGACAAAAGACATCCCTGAGGCCTGGCTGACACAGGCAGCTAAACCCAGCTGTGCTGGAGCTGCTAACACGCTTGTCTGTCTTGCTGGAGACCCTCTAGAAATACTGAGATGATTAAAAGAAGACAGAACAATATCACTAATGCAAACCAGGAACCCACGCTGCTTCTTAGAAGTGCTGCTGTGTGTATTTCTGCTGGTGGAAGGCAGGCCAAGCCACTGGCACTGCATCAAGTGGTGGCCTCATTTGTATGAAATTAGCTCTGCCAAATGAATGCTTATTCCAGGGAATACATAGACACCTCCAGATCTCAGAAGGAGTGGGGGGAACACACCTATTTTAAAGAGAAGCATCTTGGGAAGGTGGCAAACGCAGCAGGCTGAGACAGTGAGGTGTCAGGGCATGGGCAGCAGAGCTGCCACCTCCCAGCAGGAGGAGGAAGCGTGAGTGACACAGCGCAGTGCAGTCAGAGGGGGCTGTGAGTGCTGTGCAGTCAGCCGAAGGTGTCAGGTGGATTATAGATACTCATGGCTGCACATTGCATGAGTCTTTTAAAGTTAATTCTATTCTGACCTGGAAGGGAAGATTTGGTGTCATGGGTTGGCAAAGCTGAACTTCCCCAGGCCAACTGTAGCTGTCTGAGTGATGAGCACTGGCTGGACCAGCCAGCAGGAACCAGGAAAAAAGCCTTGGAGAGAAACTGAGGCCCAGCTTCATTTCACTTGGCTGTAAGGACTGAACTGAGTGCCTGAGCACACTGCATCCTTCAAAGAGAGGAGATGCCTAATCCCCACCTCATTAATGCTCTGGGGACGTCTGTCTCCTTCGAGATTGCTTTTTAGTGCTTGGCATTGTTGGGAATGAATCCAGGACCAAGCAGCACCTGAGACCACATGAGGAAGGTTCCTCTCCTCCTGTGGGAGCATGGTGTCTCCCCTGGCTGTTGTCTTCTGCCACATTTTTACCCATCCTGACCTTGCTCTTTGCTGGAACTCCTTGACACCTAATCTTCCTCCCAAAAAGCAGACTGAGGGATGCTAACACCGAGCCTTTGAAACTCTGGCATTTCAAAATCAGTTTTTCCTTCCACACCCATCACAGAGAGAGTCTTATCCTTATGTCCTTCTCATTATTTGCTTCCCAAGACAATGGGAATGCTGGTCTGCTTGTCCACTCTGTCCTCATCTTTTTTTCCCACTGCAGTTGATCCCACCCACCTGGTGCAGAAAGGTCCCACAGGAAAATTCCATTTAAATTAGGGCTCGAATGATACTTTAAATGACATGTAGGCCTCCCAAGGGTCCTTCTGAGACCAACTGAATCTCAGTTCATTGAAGGAGAAGTTTCTTTCTGAGCAAATGAGAGAATTGAATGGGGCTGTGCTCTGCTACGTGGCGCCGAGGTTGATATGGCAACAAAGGTTCTAAAAATGATGAGACGCAAATGATATTCTCCTGTGTTATAAATAGCTGTGTCAAGTTGTTATGGAAACTGTCAAGTAAACTGGGTTAAGAAGGGCTACTTTTCCTGCTCTCTTCTGCCAAGGCTTCCTGAAACAGTCTGTGCCAGCACAGCACAAGAAGGAGAAACTACAAAAAATGGGCGATGCATCGATCGGAGTCTCTACAAATGAGGTGGGATGGCATCACAGCCTCCGTCCTTACAGCCTGGGACTTCAAATGATGTGTTGTACCTGCTCTGTTCCTCATGCCAGTGAATCTCATGATGTGGTCTCACCAGAATCCCCTCCTGGAGACCAAGGCCTTGATGCTCTGTGGAGACACAATTGTGTGGGTAGGGGTTTTTTCTGAAGTCTCAGGGCAAACAGCTGAGGTGGGTGAATGCCAGATGGAACTGCAGTCACAGCTGTGCATACAGTAAAGCACTTTTGGGGCAGGCAGGTGGAAGGAGCTTTACCAAGATTAAAAGTGTAGTTCAGTGGGTTTTGAAACCAATGTACCAGCTGTGAACTGGAGGGGGCATCATGTATCCTTTGATAGGACTATAAAAAAGGTGACAATCAAAGCAAAAATGTTGAATTGCACTTTGGGCACCAACCTTTTGTCTTAAAGGTATTTCAGTAGCAGACAGACCCAAAACATCCAAATGCTCTCTGAAGGATCCTTCTATTCCTCAGCTGAAAGATTGCTTTGACATCTTGTTTTCAGCCCCAGTCCCTTTTGTGAGCTGCACAGAGGCATCACTTAGGTTAACCTCCCCTTGTGAGGTGCCCACTGTGTTGCATTGTCAGATGGGTGATTTTGAGATAACACACTTGTTCTTGATTCATTTTATGTGCTTAGGAATTTTCCAGTAATAAAGTGCAACTTGATATCTGTGAAAGACATCGGGCAGGTAAATGAACCACTCACCTATTAGTGCTGTCCTGTTATTGTCACTGCATCTGTCCAAGGCCATAATTCAAGCAATACAACTGCTTATGGTATGCACAGCCTTCTTATCTTCCTTTCCACCACTACAGTTATCTGGCACCTATCCCTCTCAACACGATCAAGATTAGAGTCAGAGGGAATGAGGTTGTTGAAAGGTCTGCTTTTCATATTTCCAAAGACATGATAGCAAAGAGAATTTTGAAAGTGTATTCCTGTGCTGATGTACAGTGGGTATTCAATCCCTGTAAAAAGCTCTCTGTCGTACATTCAATACACCTTTCCAGGGCTTAGCAGTCAGCATGGGGAGCTGTGCCACAAGGGGTTAGTGGAATGTACTTTGTTCCTGTGTATAAATAGCTGGCTTTTAATAAAGAGCATTCAAAAGTATGCAGGAGCGGACAGGATGTTAAGGTTGAGAAATCCTTTTCCTCTGGAGCTGTGCAAAGAAAAAAAAAATTATATAAAAATTCACACATACAGAGGAAAGAAAGTAAAACACAGTGAATTGGCTTGGTGCCAGCATTACAAAAAGGGGCAAAAAAAAAAAAGGACAAGAAAAGTTCACCTTTGTCTCTGGGAGCAGATTTTTGCTTTTATCCCTTCAGTGAAGAAAAATTGCCATTTTCTTGGCAAAAGAATAGAATGTGTGCACAATGGGGCAAGGCTGTGCGACATGGGGGTCAAACAGTAAAAACTGTGCCCTGCAAATAATTTTTGAAAGGTGAATAAGTTGCACCTCACTCATTCTGGGATGGAGCTCCTGTGCAGAAGAACCTGACCCATGTCCTGACAGGGTGGCCACAGGAGGGAGAGGACTCCTGCAGCTCCCTGGTGCATGCTTGTGAAGCAAGAGATGTTGGTTGTGTCACACTGAGGGGAAACCACAATCAGGGGCAAGGAGGGCTCTCGTGTGGTCCCTCTGAGGGGTGTAAGCACGGGGGTCAGTCCTTCTGCACCCCAGGTGTCCATCTGTCTTGGCCATTTCAATCATAAGGACCTCAATATGGTGGACTGTTCCTCCCTGTGGGCCTGACACCACCAGGGCACATTTCTGGTGGTGATCTCTGACTCCTATAGTGCATAAAATATGCATAAACAATATAAAATAAGTAATGAGGAGTGATAAGGAACAGAGGCAATGGAGATGGGCAGCAATAAAAAGACCTGAGAGAGATTAGTAATGCAAATATTCCTACTGAGTGGTAAATGTTTCAGAAGGAAAGAGGACAGGATCAAACAGGAGAAAGAATCAAGCACACAGCTGAGAGAAGGAAAGGCTCCTGGTAAATGGCTCCCAGCCAAGAAGGTGTTCAGGCAGAGGAAGGAAGAGAGCAGTGTCCCATCAGAGGGGCAGCAGTGCAGGGTGTTCCAACATGCAACTTATATTGGGGATCCAAAGAAATCCACAGAGGAAGTATCACCCTCTTAATTTGCTGGGAAATGCAATGTTTGCTCTCAGAGGGCTACAGCCCTGGCAGCGAACAGGGGAAATAACTTTTCTACTTGCATCACATCTGCCAGGTTTACAGTCACCCATCAGGGGTTTCAGAGGCTGGTGGCTGTTCCCTGTCTCCTGGAGAAGGGTTCCTTTGTTCCTCTGCTGCCTTGTGAACACCAGGCTTGTGGGAGAGGAGCAGGGTCAGGGCCAAGGGCTCCTGTGAAATAGGGTACCTACTGATCTTTCTTGCCCTTCTGCTAACTCTTGGTAAAGGGTCTAGGGCAATACTGGATCCAACATTTTTTCAAAGGCATGAACATGCCTAAGCTATTCTCTGACTTCATATTCATCTGATTATTGTGGGCTGAGCCCCATGTGGGGTTGTGGGCACAGATGATACATGGCAGGAGAAATGCTGAGGATTTTAGCATTTGTAGTGTGATTTTAGAATGGGAACAGAAAGGCAGAAAGGAGTGGGATGGTCTTGTGGTTCTGAGACTGGATGAACCAAGACTGACACCCTGGTGTTTTGGACTGGGAATCTTCTTTTAGAGGTTGAGCTGGGCTGATTATAGGAAGAATCTGAAGGATTCTGTCTGAAAGATGGTAACTTAGAAACTCTGCCTACCAAGATTTAAAGTTTCTGTTTCGAAGGAGTCTCATAGCCTGAGACTTAATCCTGACTATAAAAATGGGGAAGACTGTTACAAGTGGTGTCATACCTCCAAATGAGGACAACTAAATGCAAAGCAGAAGCAGAGCCATGGAATCAAACCGAACATTCACGTTTCCTGTAGTTTTTTCAGGTTGTTTTACAGGCGACTGCAGTGAAAGAGGAACGTGGTGATAATTTCTCAAAAGTCATACAACTCTTGTGCAGCTCCTGAGGAAAAGAAACGAGCAAAACACCCCCTGCATCTCAGGGCACTGTGCAGTGATTTTTCAGTCCTTTCCAATTGCTTCACAGTGCGTAGGCTGAGCAGTGATTGGGAGCTCTTACATTTTAATGCCAAGTTTCAGAAAGAAAGATCTTTCTCGATGTCTACTCCACCTTTGTTTCCTCTTTTCTTTGTGGTTTGGGTCCACCCAGACTCAGAAGTCAGAGAAAAGTGGATGGGCTGATTCACTAGACTTTGCACTTGAACAGCTTCAGACATTTTTCATTCATTCCAATCCTCCTTGGAGGCATTCATAACATTTTTGCTTTTTTTTTCCCCCCACAGCCTTACATGTACATACATTGCACTATCAGATAGGGTAATAATAAGCATTAAAGAAGGAGTGTGCTTGTCCACATCTTCTAAGTGATGTAAGACAAAAATGTAGGCCTCAGCTCAGCTCTCTGTAGCTCTGCAGCCACTCCGAGACTGCCCATGGCAGCATCTTTCCTGCTCCCTGAGTTCTATCCATTTCTGAATTTCATGTCCTTCCTTGTAGCATTGTTTCTCCCTGAGATCAGGATGCATGTCCCAGTTTCCTGCTGCTTTTATTCCTGCTCAACCCATCTCATTTAGCATTTTTTTCTGAACCGAATCTGTTATCAACTATGTTCTCAACCATGTGGTCATCCCTGGAAATGTGATCTGATAACCCGTAAACCTAGGGAAATCTGGCCCTAGAGAATAGACCCGTGGTCCTTGCTGTTTTCTTGCCTGCTAGGAGCTAAAAATTCCTTGTTGTGTCCTCCCAGGAGACACGGCACCTTTCAGAAATATTGTCCCCTTTTTTCCTTTTCCCAACAGTGGAAATGCTTTACATACTTTGCAGATGTGTAAGGCTGTTACGTAAAGCATCACACGAAGGCAAGGGCTCTTGCAAATAATAAAACTGCAGGCTAGTTGAAACCAGCCCCCTTATTTCATTTTTCCTAACGAAATGTAAATCTACGCCCACACAAACTATGTGTGCTTGGAGCAAAACAGTATTCCACATTCTGCGGCCGGGAGGGAGCCCGCTGGAGGGGCAGCTGCCTCACCACCCTCCTTCTCCACTGAGCTCCTGCTCCATTTCCACTCCAGGTTTGATCAGCCTGGGCATCCACACGGGTGCTGCCAGAGGCACTGAGGTGAGGAAGTGGCTTGCCCGTCCATAACTCACCCGATGGCCTTCCTGGAGGATCTCCCCACCCCCGTGGGCTTTGCAGATGTGGACTGGAAAGTGCTCAGCCTGTTTTCCTTGAAGAAGTCTTTCATGTGTCCGGGCAAACCTCCCAGGCAAACATGGGCACAAGCACAGGAACAGGAGAGTGGTGTCCAGACAATGTTCATCCTGGACCTTCTCCATCTGAGCAGCCCTGGGTCTTGTGCCCTGTTCCCTCCTACTTGGGACTGGAGTTGTCCCACTTGCACACTAACTTGCTTTTCCATCATGCATAGGTCTGGTTTAAATATGGAATAAAGATAACAGCCCTACCTTCCACCACTCCCTCCAAAAAAGAAAAGGCATAGCAATCTAGGAGCGGCACCTTAGCGGGCATCTGAAAATCACTGCCAAAGAAGTGACAGGGCAACCTGCAGGATGAGACATTTCTGAATATGATATCCAGGAAACTGTTTAACGTGACTAGCTTCAATCAAATTAATTGTCTATTATTCAATTAAAAATAAGGAAGTAAAGAGACAAAACCTTATTTAATTTCTTTCTGTCATCAGCCAATGTAATCTTCAGTTTAATGAACCTGATGGGTTGTCTTCACATGAATAAAGAATTTTTCCTCAGGCCACATACTCCAGTCATCACTGGGGGCTGGGAAATCTCAGTTCCATTAACAAAGAAGTCCAAAGGTGCTGCTCTGCAGATGGGATAGGACAATTCCCCATTGCTATTAAAGTGCCTTAACTGGAAAAGGTGCATTTGGGCTTGCAGAGGGACAACATACCCTATTTACTAAGAAAAATTACTTCCTTGTCTCACATATATTTTGAGACAATTCATTTCCCCTCCTCTTCCCAGAGGTGACCTGTTTTATATGCAGTCCTTTCATACTTTGCTGTCAGGTCCCAGGTACAACTGCACTATGGACACAGACAGATGCTCATGGAGAAATCCTTCCACTAAGCATGGAAGGAGCATTGGCTCCAACCTGGTATCCAGGAAAACTGCACAGGACCACCGAGCCTCACCCTCTGCAGGAACCTGGAAGGGGAATGCAGGCTGCATGCAAGCTGCTTCTCTGCTTCTCCCACCTCTGGACAACAACTCAGGGCCAGGGTTAGTTTCCCTGAAATTATACTCCTTGGGGCAGTATTAGAAAGCCTCACCTGCATGGTTTTGCCCCATGTAATCCCCAGCCAGGTTCCCTTCTCCAACAGAATTAAAGAACATAATTTGAACTGTGTATCTATGTTTCATGCACCTGCATACAAAGTTTCTGGTCCAGTTGGAGAAGAGGAAGTTCAACAAACGCTCAGTTAAATAAGACTTCGAAAGGTACAGCCAGTGGGAACGGGGAAGATAAGGAAAGGTTCTGTGGTACACCAGGGAATCCCAGGTAATCCAGATGCTGATGGAGCTGGTGACAGCTGTTGCAGTCTCTGTGCCCTACAGCAGCACAGAAATAGGTGGCCAGGGGTCACCACTTCCAAGAGTGTCTCCTCCATTTTGGCCTCAGTTCTAATGTCCACTGCTGCCCGTTCACTGAACGTGCACACACGCCTTTCCTCACACACTTGGTGTTCATGCCATTTCCCCATGCTTGTAACCCACCCCAGTCATGTGCACCATCCTGCAGCAGATACTCCAGCTTGTGGGGGCTAAAAAAGTGATCCTAAATCCTTCATGATGCTGGAGTGAAGCTGCAGCATTGACAGACTCCCTGGTGTGACAGTCTCAGCCTCCAAGAGGATCCATGCTCCTCTCCACCTGCATTAGCCCTATATAAAGTTTCAGCTGCAGCTAGTGTGACACTGGCACCTTTGTGTGACTGTGAGGCTTTTGTGCATCAGCCAAAGTGCAATGCTAAACCAATCAGGGTGATGAGTGTCTGCCTGCCTAGACAGCACTTATTCCAAATGGGGTTGTGTGCTATTGCCTGAGCCATTGGAAGTGTCTGTTTGAGGCTGGGCTAACTCAGGGGCCGGGTGGGCTAGTCCTGGGGCAGGTCTCTGGTCTGCTGGCCATACAGCACTGGGTCACACTGGGCTCTCCATGGAGATGCCTCACTTGCCAGCCAGGAGCCTTACACTGATGGATGGTGGGAGCCACTCACTGCAGTACTTCTGCCTCCTACACCTTCACCATCCCCTGCTCCAACTCAGCCTGCTGCAAGCAGTGAGATCCAACATTTTTGGTGGGATATTGCAGAAAGGGAATGCAGGAACTGTAGTGATTCAGGGATTTGCTTTTCCCAGGCGAAATTTGGTGGAATTTGAAAGCTCCTTTCCCTTGGCAGAAGTCTCCTCTGCCACTGTGGCTCCCAGAGGGGTGGTCCCAGAGCCTGGGAAATGCTTCCACTTGGACCTTCAGGATGAGCCTGGCCTGACACCGATCTGTAGGAGAGACCAGGCTTTTCTTATCTCTCACCAAAAATAGAACAGAAATAAGGCAGAACAAAAAAATTGGAGGTGTGGAAGGGTTCCTTGTCAGTCCAGTCTCCAAGTCCAAGGAGAGAGGTGAGAGATTCCCTGTGAAGCAATCAGAAGTTATGGGATAAAGGTCCCTTCAGTCAGCATCTGGCGTTGCAGGGCCACCTGGCCAGCACCCTGGAGTCGGGAGCGCTGCGCACATAAAGATAACGGATGTGCCATCCTGTTGGGAAGGGCGCTGGTTGGCCGGGGAGCAGTCAGGATGAAGCGCTGTGGGTGCATTCTGGTGTTGGAAACACCCTCAGTGAAGGTGGCTGTCGCTGCACCGCCCCGTGCCCAGCGTGCAGGCTTTGCTGCTGGGGTGGACAAGTCCTGACTTCACCTTGACCTTCCTGAGTGTCCGTTCTGTGGCTGAAGGGAGGCTCAGCGTGGCTTGGGGTCACTGCAGGAGGTGAGGGGGCACGTTTGGGCGCAGAACAGCCCCAGTTTAAGAGATTCCTACCATCCAGGGACAGACCCCCTTCCCTGCAGCCTGCCCTGGAAGCAGCAGGGGCTGGACTCCTTCGTGCATCTGCCACTGTGCACAGCAGCTCTTTTCTAAAACAGGGACGTTCTGATTCAGAAACCAGGCTGTATTTCATGGAAATAAGTTTCAGTCATAAGCTCAGCTTTCTTGGTCTTTTCTGGCAGCTGCTGAGATGTAACTGGCATGTTCCTCTGCGTGACAGTCAACAGAAACTCTGGTTTTAAGTCACACATCTGAGAAACCATTTCCCGAGCTTTTAGCAGAAAGGAAAGGTTGGTTAGAGCTATCCACTAAGAACTGAGCTCCAAAGGCCTTGCATCTGGGGCTACTCCAGTTGCTGTATCCAGCTCCAACATCAGCCTCAGGCCAAGCCTGATCCCCAGACTGAGGCACCCCAAGCAGCAGAGCAGAGCAGAGCAGGGTTTGCACATCATTCCTTCTTGTTTCCAGTTTGGTGTGACAACAATCACCTCTAGCAATCACCTGACTATGGTAATTTTGTTCTAGAGCATGTGACTGGTTTTCTCCTCTGAATTAAGACATGCATTGCAAAATTTAACATTTTTTCTGTACGGCCTAGAAGAGCATATTTTTGACTGAGTATGACTTGACACCTTTCTGGAAAGCATGACTACTTGTCTCTTAGTTTGCCCAATGGGAAATGTAAATTACCAGTAAGCCAGCATGACATATCAAATTCAGCTCCCTGAGTAGAGCATATTAAAATGCCATTTTTACATCCCAAATTATATTTCATTATGCAGTTACAATTTTGACAGTAGCAGTGTGCAGAATGCATTTCATATGCTAACTAAAACAGACTTTTTTTGCTAATTTGCTGAAAAAATATTATGGTATATCTAGGGCATAATGTTTCTGGAGTGAAAAGAACAGCAGTATCAGGGATATAGTCTGTGATCTTTGTTTTGGGTGCTGATTGTAGTTGTACACTCTGCTCAACATGAAGTGACAGACATTTCACCCACTATTGCTAAAGAACCATCCCTCATTACATTTTTTGTCCAATTTTAATAATTTACATGCAGTTGGATTAGATGATCTCTAGGACCCTTCAACTAAACTCTTTTATTGTACAAAAGCAACTTGCTGATTCAATGAGTTATTGTCGTAGAAGATGACACATTTTTCCTGATGGCTTTTAAAATCCTTATTTCTTTCAAGAAAGAGAAGAAAAGCTGAGCCTAGGGTTGTAAACTTTATCTAAAATCTGTAGAGGTGGATGTGGGGTTTGGCCCAGGGCAGAGCAGACCATTTTTCCTAACTCACAGTGGCAGATATGAGAGTCTGCATTGACTTTATTTTCTTGAGCTGCTCTCATGGCCTACGTTGTTTACTCACTCAGGGAGGGAGGGGTATAAAGTGCCATCACACCTCTTGGTATGGCCAGCAACAGGACAAGCTGTGACAGCGGGGAAGTGCCATCTATTTGCCACCTCCTTTATGACATTGCTTTTTGTGTGCCAATCAGCTCAGCTGGAATTGGGGATAACCTGCATCCAGATCTAGCAAATGCTACAGGAACCAAACGAGGAGCTGGGTTGTGCTTCAGGAGCCTCACAGATTTTGCTTTTAATAGTGCTGCCTAGACCCTGCTGTTATATCCTAGATGGGCTCCCTGTGTCCTCTGTCCCCAGTCATTGCTCCGTAGCTTGGCCTGGAGACATCTCAGCAGGAGCTCACATGCCTGGTTTGGGTGTTCATCGGGCACTTCATTCCACCTGCTGTTTTGTCTGCCAGCTCCCTCCTGCTCCTGGCTTCTAGGCAGCCTTTAGACGCTGATCAGCGCAGCAGAACAGATCAAAGATCCGTTTAGAGAGTGGTGTTTCATTAATGCATGACCGATGGGGATGGGGCGCGGTGTGCAGGGGTGCGGGCACATGACGAGGCTCTGAGGACTCTGTGCCCAGAGGCTCCCTCCTCCTGGGCACAAGGCAGCACCTCCTGGCAGCCCTGTTTTCATTTTGGCTCCTGTCTGGCCAGCAAAGCACGATAAGAGATAATTAGTGATTAGATTGCAACCTTTTATCTCGGGAAATGACAGTTACTTCCTCGTAGGCTGCCGACGTTGACGAGTGTTCAGGACCAGCTGAACAAATCTCTTTACTTTGATCCCGAATAAAAACCCGGCAGAAGCTTCCCAGTCCTAAGGCAAGGTAGGATGGAAGGCTCCGTCGGCTTTGGCTCTGCATCTTCTGGGAGCCTCCAGTGAGAAGTTTTGCTGGAAATGGATGCATCCATCCGACCACTTCCTTGTCCGGGGCCGCACAGCAGCAGAGGGCAGTAGCTCAACATGATGCTTCCTCCACTGCAGACAGCTTCCCTTCGTCTCACGGCATCTTTTCCTACAGGTTTTTGCAGCCTCCAGGTAGCTGCACATGCTGTTAACATCAATCACGCCTTTTTAAATAAAGCTGGGTGTCCTCTGCAGCGAAGGAGGAGGGCTTGCCTGCACCCCCAGCCTCCTGCAAGGCACCCACGGGCAGCACTGAGTGCCTGCAGCTGAGTCACTGACTGCCTCGGTGCCTCCCCATCAGCCCGGGAGGTGGAGGTGGCACAGGGGAATTAAGGCACTGTGTGGGATGTGTAGGTGGAGCAAGCATCCTGGGAACTGAGACTGAAGAATCAGGCTGGCTGTTGCTCATTAGGCTCTCCTCTGCAATGGCGTTGGATCCCACAGGAGAGGCCAGCAGTTTCTCTATATGGTGCAAGTAAGGCTTTCAGCAATACCTATGTGGTGCCCATAAGCGCTTGGTCAGTGCAGGCTGATGCAGAGTCCTGGATGTCAGTCTTTGGAAATAAAAGCAATTTCTGTCCTATTCAAGTTCAGTTTCTGATCTAGTACAGAGCACCCAGACCTTTCCTCAGCAGCATAAAATAGCCCCTATTCACAGTCTTCTTCCTTGTGGATATGGCAGAGTGACATTGAAGCCACACAGTACACAGCCTCCTCTAGAAAAACAGGCAGAAGCACAAAAATATGATTCCCTCTAACAGTCTCAAAAGCCTCTTCAGAAGCTCCAGAAACCCTAGCAAGGCGCAGGCGAATAAATCACGGCCGCCTGTGATGAACCCCACCCTGGAAATACCAGCGCACACGCTGCTGGGGCAGAGAGCGGCGAGCGCGGCGCGCAAGCAGCAACACGGCAGGAGGGTGCTCAGAGCCGCGCTCTGCACAACCCAGGGCAGGTATGCGAGTTATTGCCTGGTGCCCTCCCGCCTGGCCGGGACGCAGCCCGAGAGCTGCACAAACACGCTCGGGGAGCTGCAGGTTATATCTGTGCCTGCTTTGGCAAGCTCGGCTCAGCCGTGAGGTGAGTGGAAGCTCTGCCTCGCCGCGGTCCCGGGAGCCGCAGCTGGCCCGGCAGCGCTGCTCCGCCTGTGCCGGCGCGTACGATGGTTTCCCAACGCGGCTCCGGGAGCCCGAGCTCACCCCTGCCCTCCTTGGCTCCTGCGAGGCTGCAGGAGGGTGCTGGCTGCTGCCTTGCACGGGAGAGAGGCGCGAAGGGGCACGGGAGTCTCCAGCACAGAGCAGATCTGCAGGAGCAGCATGTTTCCCTGGCCTCTGCAGTGCCTGGGTGCTCCCCCAAGCAGACCCCAAGAAGCCTGGCACTTGTTAACCCCATTATTTCATGGAATCACAGAGTCATTAAGGCTGGAAAAGACCTCTGAGGTCATCGAGACCGACTATTAACCCAGCACTGCCAAGTCCACCGCTAAACCATGTCTCTAAGCGCCACATCTACACATTTTTTGAACACTTCTGAGGATGGTTATTTCCTGCAGGGCTGGAGAAATCACGGGCCGTGCTTGCTGCAGCCTCCCAGGAGTCTGGCTTTTCCGTGTCTGTAAATGTCTTTGCTGTGTGCCCTGCGAGTGGTCTGCACACTGAACCTATAACCTTGCTCCAGACCTTGGTCTTTCCTGCCCGCTGCCATCCAGGGAGCAAACACAACAGGAAGGAGAAGGCCATCACACTGGAGTGCTTCCTTCTCACTGCTGCAGGGAACACCCAGCATCAGCTGCATCCCAGGGACAGACTTGCTTGCTCTTCAGTCCCCTCTTCAGTCTGCACCCAGACTTTTAGGCTGCAGTCACTGTGTGCACCACATGCAGAAACCTAAAGGGAGTCACCCAGTGTAGGGTTTCACACAGGGACCCTCAGAGTGTTCAGGCTGGAGCAGATTTGTAAGGATATTAGCACATTATAAGTCAGTGCATTCCCCATCTACTTTTTTTCACTTCTGTGGAAAAAGAAGGTCCACACAACACCTTGAGGTTCCAGACACAGTTTAAGTACCATCAGAATTTGTTAAAGGGCTTTTTTTGCAACATCTGAAGCATCAGAAGTAAATGGGTTCCCATCAGCCTGGTTGTCTCAAGGGGTTTCTTGTCCACTTCTACACTGGCATGAATGATACTCAGCTTTGGACACCTAGCCCTGAACACACTGAAATCGATAGAAAGATTTAGGATGACCCCAGGCAACGTTTTCCTCTCTTACAGGGGAGGACTCTGACTCTTGTGCAGACAAGAATGAAGAATCTAAGCATGACATGGGAATGAGGCAGGAACAGATCTCTTGCTGGATGGTCTAGAAACTCTTAGAGCTGAGATCTGGCTCTTGATCTCTGGTCAGAGGGTTGGAGACTTGAATTTCCATAAGACAGTCTTACAGTGATGACTTCAAGGACAGTCTTGGAAGAGAAAACCAGCAGTTCCAGTTGCCATCAGTGCTTATCAGAGCTGGAGAAGGCACTGATCATGAAGATTTAGAGAGGAGGATTTGCAATTAACTGGCTGTTAATAATCCCCAGGCACTACCTGTTGCTTGCTCTGTAGATGGCAGCACGAGGAAACCAACCAGCTTCATGAACTGTGCAAGGCAAGTACATGGGTCTGTCATTAACAGGGTCAGTGGAGGGAGTTACTTCACCTGCGACTTGAACCACTTTCAATTTTTAACAGCAATGGGTTAAGAAAACAAGAAAAAAGCCATGGCTGCAAACAAGTAGTAAAAGTAACTTGCAAAGAAAGAGAGGTCTTATGTCATGTGGAGATAGCCTTCAGCTCATAAAACCCTCCAATAGTTACCACATAACTGCAGCTCAGGGAAGAAAGCCACCTGAGTAGGTTTATTAAGAGTCTCTGTTCTTTTTGGGCACAAACCTGACCTTTATTCTGTGTTTAAATAGCAAATAGGGACTCATTGTCTCAATCCCTGAATGTTTTTGCAAAAGGGGCTGGCATGGCAAAATTTATCAAAACACAACATGTTCTAAGTACTTGGAATTTCCATTTGAGAAATGTGGGTAGCTAATAGTTCTCAATCACCTCCTCTGTGTATCTGCCCTGAAATCGTTTTGTTGCATTGTGATAAAGCTTGGCTTTGCAATTTAAAGCCATAAATACACCCTCCTGTAGGAATACAGGGCTTTTGTTTTTCCTTTCACGGGGTGCATTGGGAAAGGGAGCCTGGAGGGACCTTCATCTCATGAACTCCCAGGGCTGCTATTTCTGAGCACCGATTTCCTACTTGGGATGTAGATCTTGACCTCCATGCCCCCGGCCGACTGGTTTGCATAAACAAAGAGCATCGCAAAGAAGTCAAAGCCGGATGTACCTACAGCAAATAAATCTCTTCCTCTCTGACAAACAGAGGATGAATTGACCTCTTGCACGTCATGTCTGGTTGTCTGACCAGAACTGTCAGTCACAACTTTCTCTCTGGAAGCCTTGGATGAGACAAGGGATAAAAGGGACATAAAAGTGACATCAGTAAGACTAAAACAATGAACGACAGGATTTCCTCTACCATCTCCATTACTTGATTCCTACAAGTTTTCCAACTGTGGCTGGTCAAATCCCAGACAGTGTCTGTATGCATTTGACTCACACACGGAGAACTAATAAACCATTGCCTGTCACTCCTGTCCCAGCCCCATTTTTGCACTCATTTGCTGGAAACGGTCCAGCGAACAAGTTCACCAGCCTGAACATTTGGGCTGGAGTGAATTTTAAAGCAAACATCTGGGATCCCTGCAAACAGGAAATCCACCACACTTCTGGGCTGGAGCATTTGTAGCTGAGAAGCGGGTGCTTTCTGCTCTCCGGACGTGAGATCCCCGGGAGACGCCCTGCAATCCACACATCCAATCAAGCCCTCGCTGTTCTCCTCAGATTTCAGGTGGTGAATCCTAGAAGCACAACGCTGGGAGTCATACCACGAATTACGGCGGGAATTATATCATGAGTCATGGGAAATTAATTCCTGAGTGCTGGACATTGCTCCTGGATAATTTGGCCATGCCCAGACTAGGGGGTCAAGAACTCCAAGGCAGAGCTCATCTCCTCTCCAGCCTCATGGAGGGAGTCCTTCCCTGGTGAACTGAGGAGACAGGACAAGGAATAATGCATGGCCAGCATGTCCTGGCAGAGATTTGGGGTGCAGGAGAAGAGCACTTACCAGTCCTATGCTGACTTTCTGACCAGTGGTGTGGCTGCGTCCATTGCCTGGATGATTTGGAGTGAGTCATTTGCTCAGTTTCACTAACAATGTGACAAGCGACAAAATGTCACAGACAATTCCATCCCAGTGACATTTTTCTGCAGTCACACAGAGCCTTGTTTTCTGGCATACACCATCTGGCCCTTTTGGACCTGCACATGTTTATGCCAGAGAAGGCTCTGACCCAGTAATCTCTGGAAGATACATATATATATATATATACATACACACTTGTACATATATATATACATCTCCAGTTTGCAGGGTCAGTATGCAGGGCAGCCTGTAATGAGAAACACCCTCACGTGGGTTGTGAAACTGTAGTGTGAGATCTTAGAGTACAAGTGCTGCTCCTTGGATACTAACTGAGGCTTTGAGACTCTTTCCCAGCCTTCCAGTTATGTGTGAGATGTGAAAACACACATTCCTCCTCCCCATGGACTGAGGACTAACCAACCCCTGCTAAAGCCTCCCTCCAGACCTCCTGGGAATGGGTAAACTGAGGCAGCAGCTGATGCAGGGTAGACTGTGGCAACGTAGTCAGCCTGGGACCCTATCCCATCCCATTCATACCCAGCTGGTCCAAGAGAAGCAGAGACATTGGGACAGTGGGGCTGGGCTCCTGCATGTAGCTGAGCTCAGTTCTCATCTGGGGTGACCTACTGCTCTGGTGTAAATCCAGACTAATTTGGCCACTGTCATTTCTTGTGGGAATGATGCCTGGAATGCACATCTGTATGATTTTTATCCTTTTTAAAGCCCTGGCAGATTCGGCCCTGCACCATTGACCAAAGCACAGAGAGGACTGGCATGGCCTGCTGGGAAGTGCTGAGTTGTCTCCATTTTCCAGTGCATCCTGGAAAAAGGTGCTCGTTTCTCAGACCACAGAGAGTAAACTGGGAACTCCAACTAGAGCTCTGATGCTCACATCTGAAAAACTCTGCACCTACCTCTGGAAGGGATGTACCTTTCTTGGGGAAAAAAAAAAAAAGAAAGAGAAATAATTTAAATAATTTTGATTCAGATTAGAAAGCAATGGGACAAGTTACCTCCTGGTGGTCCCAGTTGCTTTATATCTAAGACGAATGTAGCCCATATATTTATTTCTACCCTTCCCATTCTCCTAATGCTTCAAGGGCTTTCCTTTGGAAACACCATGTGCAAAGCAAACCAAAGCTGTAATTCCTGCAGTGCCCATTGTGTTTCTGCAGCAATTTTGGAAAGGAGAAGGGTGCAGGTTGCTGCTGAGCTCGCCACAGACCATTCCTCCATTTTGGATCTGGATGCCTGAAGCTGAGCCCTGCAGTGGGGCTAACGGGGAGCAGACCCACAGGCTGCAGTCAGTTCCCTGGAAAGGACCCAGGTGCATCCTTTGGGCTTTGTGTGTGCTTCTCCACATGAAGCCTGGTCGCAGTCCTGCCCTCCAGCCCCTGCTTGGGCTTGCTGAAAGGGAGAGGGAGAAGAAGAGGAAGTTGGGAAAAATATAAAAGAATGATGAAGGCTCCACCCTAATTCTAGCTCAGCTACATTAGCAGCCTTCCATTTTTGTGGCTCTTGCATTTAAGGATTCATCCTACCATCACAGAGGTTTCTAGTGCAACACAGCAATCCACAGGCTGGAGGACAGAAAGTCTCCCTGTGCCTCCGTTCAGTTGGTCAGTGCTCCATGAAGAATTTTTCTGGCAGCTGTGAGCACTGAGAAAGGGTTAGGAAGGCTTCAGATGGTAGGGAAGTGTCTCTCATTTGTTTGTTGGTTTGGATGTTGTTTTAAGAGCCGTACAGCCTCTTGTTCTGCTGCCCTGTGGCCAGCTCCCCGTGCTGGCCTCAGGTTTGCTCTGCCAGAAAGGCTTGGAGTGTACACCCTCAGGCATCACCTATTTATCTACACAACATGGCTGTGGGAAGGGAAGTGCTGTTAACCCTTAAAAAAAATAAATTCACATAGAGTGACTGACAGGCAGATGAGGGCTCAGAACCCCAAAAGGACGCAGATAAAAATCAAAGGAAGGTGAGGAATGGGGCTGCGTGATTTTCCCAGGGGTGGCACAGGTAGGACACGATTTCTGACAGCCTGGTGGTTCCTGGTAGATATGCCAGCCCCCAGGCTACCCTCTGTCCATGCCCTGAAGCTCTTGGAAGAGAACCCTGAGAAGAGCAGTGGGCTGGCAGGCGTTCTCCTGTGTATCTTAGGATGCAGCTCAGCCGGTATCATATCACGCTGGGCTAGAAATCACATTTGCTTGAGTTCCCAAGATAAAGCAGCGTATAATATCTCAGTAATTTTCCATCCATCCATTCAGTCTCATACACTCAGCATTTACTATCATCAGCTTTATTGTCTCTTCCAATGCAAACAGCCCTGCAGCGCAGCCTTTATCTTCCCCTCCTTATCTCCAGGCTTCCAGGCTGGGGGAGCCCTCTGGAAAAAGTGAGATTTTTCTCAAAGAGAAACATGATTGCAGGCAGTTGACTTCAGATAGGCCCTACTACTTCTCACTTTTGTAGTGGAGAGGCAACCCCGTTAGGAGCTCATGTATTTAAGTGGAGTATTTCAACAGCTGGGAAAAAACCTCATCCTGCTAGTGAAAGTGAGGGAGATTCACATGGCTGCAGCCAGCAGAAACCAGGAAAGCTGTGTGGCCCGACAAAATGGGGGCATTGCCTGGTATTTGTTTGGGGCAGGGCTTTCTGGTAGGAGTTTTCCTTAGTCAGAGGCTCCCTTCCTCATGGTGCCGCATTCTCCAGCAACCAGAACACGAGAGGGCACCTCACATTTTCTTTCCTGATGAAAGCAGACTCCAGGGCACACGAAGCCAGGAAGCATTTCTGGAAGATGCAGGGAAACACAGCAGAAGCTCCTCCCGACCATTGCTGGTGTCCATGAGGGCTCAGGGGAGGATGGCAGGCACTGCCATGCAGTCCATGCTCAGAGCGTGAGGATCACGGTGCAGAGTTTGTTCTGCTCTGCATGCTGGAAATTGTATCCACTTGGTTCACTTTCTTTAAAAAATCATTCAAAAATATTTGGAGAAGCTGAAAGAAGCCTTGACTTGAAAGAGGAAGTGTGGATTGAAATCCTAAATGCTTTCAGTACTCTAAGTCCAGATGTGAAGCATGATTTAAACCGAGATATGTGTTGCCTAACTCAGATGATTGCAGTGACAGTTACATTAACCTCTCTGGCACTGGAGAGAAGATCACATCCCACTAATACCAGCTCTAAACAACAAAATACATGCCAGCTGAAAAGCTAACACGCAACTGGCACTACCTCTGTTTTCTCTCCAGGCTGTGCCAAGATACTCTTTTCTTATGAAGGCTTGATCCAGCTCAATTTAGAAAAAAAAAAAAAGGTAAAAAAAATCAATTCTCTGAGTCTGAATCCCAGCACTTGGCAAGCTGCACCCTGGCGAGTACTTCTCGAAGCACGACACGTCTTGTTTGCTGGAAAAGCTTAAACCCCAACACCTCGGGGTGCATTATTGCAGGAACTTTTTATCACGAGGGAGCAGTTTCCTGAAATCACACGGTGAAGAGGGTGTGGGAAGGTATGGAGTCTTTCTTTCACTCTGCCCTGGTGAAAATACCTTCTGCAGGAGCAAGATTACTCACATGGCAGGTTAGACTCATGCTGCAGCCCTCTTGTTCTGTGGGCACATAGCATCACGATCCACAGCTGAAATCCGGCCTGTCTCAAGGTCACTAGAAATGAGCCACCTAGTACTCTGTTGCAAGGGACACTTCGACCTGCTCCTATATTTGGAAAGGCCAAGATTAAGCAGAGCTTGAAGACTGAGTACATCCTCAAGGTCTAGAGTGCAGCAGGACCTCTAGGACTGGATCCCATGAAAGCAGAGATGCCCTAATACAATGCTGAGGGGTGCTATATAAATATGTCATTTCCAGTGACTCACTCTTCCCACAGATTCTTGTCTGTGCCTTGTTGCTATTAGTGTTAGAAGCAATTTGTGGGTGAGACAGTGTTTCACCAAGGACAATATCTGTGATTCAACACTTTCTCCCATCCTACTTCTTTGAGAGCATGTAAAAGAGACATTTGGGTAGAAGACACATTTTGTAGTTCCTCCAGAGGGTGTGATTGCTGGATTCTCGCTTCCCTGACCCAAACCTTGCTGCTTATCTGTACTGTGGCTCTGCCTGGAAGTTCCAGCTGAAACTCAGGTGGTGTCTGTGCTGGGTGCTGTACACAAACCTGCCCCAGACGACACCCTGGAGAGAACAGGCACCAGGCTAATGCATATTTGCAAACTCTTCTTCTCCCTCTATCACACCCCCCCCACATCACCTTTTTTTTGGAGTAAACATCCCCATTGCCTGTTCCCCACCCTCCCAAATGAGAACTGCCGAGGTTGCCTGACTCTGTGGCTCGGGATGAAGCTGTTGCTCTGAGCGAGTACAGACAGACAGAGCGATTGCCATAGCAACAGAAGTTATGTGTGAAATCCCTGGGAACCGGTCCTCCTCCTCCTCCTCCCCCACCCATTCAGGTCTCTTTTCAGATTTCTTTCCCCTCTTTTTTTTTTTTCCCCAAGGTGCCAGTGTCAATTCATTCCCTGTGCTGAACACCTGGGGAGATGCTTTGAAAGCAGCCTGCCGGGTGACGATAGCACGCCACCAATTACCCAGGGCCAGGACAACTCTGTGGAGCATCATATTGGAAAAGTGCACCCTGCTGGGTCTTGGGAAAGTCTTAATAAGGCAAATTGAAAGAGGGCAGACAGTGGGAGGGTTGCTGCCTGCATTTAGGACCTCAAGGGCATACAGCAAATCCATTCCTGATCAGATCTGCGCTGAACTATTTACTTTTCGAGATGCTAAGTCAACAGATGCGCATCAAAACAAATTAAAACCATTTAACATCAAGCTGCTAATGGCTAGAACCACACAAAATAATGCAGGTTATTAACCCCATAATAAGGAGCTCATTAAAATGGGAATTGCCAATTAGGTTACTTAGGAGTTCCATTAGGAGAAATACAAGCAACAGAAAAACCACTGAATATTTGCCAGTTGCTGGGTGCAACACACTGCAAAGACTGATGGCCAGGGAGATGTGTCCAGCTGGTGTAGACTGGCAGCATTGCCAAGGGCTGCAACACAACCAAACTGTCTTAAACCACAACAGGATAAAGTTCAAACGTCTCATGAACTCAACTCAGACCTTGATGAGGAGCATTTTATGCAGGGAGTGGTGGAAGTTTCATTGATGGTGAGGGTTAAGGATACCAGTGCTACCACTCACATTTGTGTTTGCATTGACATTAAGCTTCCCTTGGCAAGCAATGCTTTCTGCAGATCAAAGGGTGCATATTTAAGCATTCTTTGGACATTACAATCAGCCCAAAACTTACCAAAAGCTTTTTACGTTGTAATCTCTCACAAGAGAGACATTTAATAGGACAGCTAAAAGCAGCATGACCTTGCATGTAGACATCCTCAAACTGCTTTGGAGAAGAGTTTTACTACTCTGCTCTGTGACCTGCAATTTCCTATTTCTCACAGCTCTGAGGTTTTAACTTATTCTTCCCAGGTACTGGCACTTTCATGTCATCTGGAAGGAGCTGGCAGCCTCTCGGAGCTTGCTTTGCTTTCTGTATGTAAAAATAAATTATCCCCGACATACTGAAAATGGCATGCACAGAAGAGACCTTTAAGCTTTATTTTGTTGCTGTATAAAAGTAGCACAATAACGTCCTCATGTTGAAATCCCCATTTCCCAAATGGCATCCGTCTTGCTTTCCCACTCACACTTGAGCAGATTTCAGATATCACAGAGTCACGGAATATGCTGAGTTGGAAGGGACTCACAAGGATCACTGAGTCCAACTCCTGGCCCTGCACAGCACCATCCCCAAGAATAACACCGTGTGCCTGAGACTATCACTCATACACATAACTCTCACAAACCCAGACTTGAGCTGAATGGTCCAAAACAGGCTTTTAGGGATATCAAGAATGGGACAGACATTTAAAGATTTCTTACTTTAGAAAAATGCTTTTAAAAAAATATTCTAAATTTTCCCTTCTGAAGGCAGAGAAAGCTGCAGAGTGTCAGGTGTTTCATAAGATGGGAGAAGGAAGAAGAAAGATGCTGCAGGAACGGCTGGGGTGATGCCTGGGTGCATGAGGGGGTGTTTGTGGTAGACACAGTTTCCTGAAGCTCCCTTAAAGCATCCAAAAGGGGTACTTTTTCCTCATGAAAGGAGCCAGCATTGACCCTGGGAGGACAATAGCTGTGATAACCCCCCTCTGTGGCACAGCTGAAGGGATCTACACCACTTACACCTATACTTAAAGGACCACAATTCCCAGGGATATGAATTACTGTCAGCCTAAATGCTAGTCTTCCCACAAGGACTGAACTTCAGGAGAAGCTACATTTAGTCAAGTAAGTCACCCTCCACTTTGACAACACCCATCTTTATCCATGCTTTAGCTTCATTCCCTCTCAGCAGTGGGAAATCTCTGCAGTGCCCAGCTCTATAGCATGTCAGGATATATCCCACTGTGAGTTTATACTGCACAGTCCAGTGCTGGGGTGAGCTTAGCTGGGAAAGTGGATTTTGCTGTACTGGAATGCCACTCACACAGCTGACACACATTTGGGAAAGCTGCATTCTATCCCCTCCTTAGGCCAGCTTGCGGTCCCTGTTGAGAGCCTCTCTCAGGATGCTTGGTTTCACTCATGGTACCAACAACCGTCCCAAAGACACCTGGGGAAAACGAACCAGGATGGGGGAGAACACACAGGAGTTAACTGCTCCATCCCAAAGCATCATCAATCCCTGATAGCCCCCTCCAACATCCCGTGGGGAACGTCGGGGTGTGGAGATGAGAGACCACACAAGAGACCACCAGCACACGGCCACTCCAGGCAAGTGCAAAGCCCTGCCACACGAGGGCTTTACGTGAGGTGGTGGGACCAATGTGTGTGTACTTCTTTTTGATATAACTAGACTGGCACTTCAAGGGGAAGAATTACGTGAGGATATCAGTAAGAGCTTTATGCAGCCCAAGGTGAATATTCAAAAGTTATTTATTAGGCAAAAGTGGGCTTTGAACAGTCAGCAAATCAAGGTCATTGCATTCAACAGAATCACAAAGAACAGCAAAAGTGCTAAATCAGTATGGTCATATATTTACAGTGAATAATTTAAGCAGTGCCAGAACTGAAGCCAAGCTTTTCTTCAATCCTTTGAATTTAGCTGTGTTTTCAGAACCATGCAAAATGGTAAATTGTGTTCTTCTATCCCACTGGTTTTACGGAAACTCAGTCCCTCCTGTCATGACTTTGTAAGGCATATTTGCCTTAAGGACTGAGTGGAGACAGGTCCTTGTTCTCTTTCGTGTTCTCCAAGACGTTAACTTTCGCCCATATGCTTACTGAGGACACAAACTGAGATAAAACAGGTTTTACTAGTGTTGTTCAAGAAAGCATTAAAAAGATGTTAAGTATATTTAAAATTAGAACTGTGCTGTAATCTCAGCTGGTATAGACTGACATATTTCCAATGGTATAAGGGATCTATGCCAAATTACATCAGCTGGCCACAGCATAAGATGTTAAAACCAACTGGAAAAACTCATCTGATATTTAAAAGCAACATATGGAGCAGCAGAGACTTCAGGAAGATACTTCATTTAGGATATTTTGAAAACAGAATATGTCCTACAGTAGTGTGGAAGGAAGTGTATTAACTTGTATCCATTAACTACTATTTGCAGTAATTATAATTTAAGTCTTACTAATATTGCTCCACATCTTACTTAATGTTCATGTCATGGTCATCTGGGGTAAATGAGTAGAAAGTGGATGATCCATTCTCACGTGTGTTTCGGAAAAACAAATTTTAAATGAAAGAACAGAAATGCTGACCCTGGCAGGACTTGCTTTTGCAACTCAAATGCTATGGCTCATAAAGAATATGTACAAAATATTGTAAAGAATATGTACAAAATACTGTAAAGGATATGTACAAAATATGTACATTGGAGAGAGACTATTTACAAGGGCATGTAGTGACAGGACAAGGGGGAATGGCTTCAGACTGAGAGTAGATTTAGATTAGATATTAGGAAGGAATTCTTCCCTGTGAGGGTGCTGAGGCCTTGGCACAGGCTGCCCAGAGCAGCTGTGGCTGCCCCATCCCTGGGAGTGTTCAAGGCCAGGCTGGATGGGGCTTGGAGCAACCTGATCTGGTGGAAGGTGTCCCTGCCCATGGCAGAGGATTGGAACTAAATGATCTTTAAGGTCCCTTCCTGCCCGGGCCATTTATGATTCTGTGAAAATGTAGAGACTCAGCCACCAAATTTGAAGAAACTATTATGCAGTGGGCACAGAGGCTGTGCCTGACAAACAGACCGGTCACTGTGAACGGTCCTATCTGCCTGAATGTGTTCAGCACACCCATATTCAGCAAAGTAACCTCAAGAAGACATCAATATGACCTGGACTACTCTGCTGAGGCAGGATCTGCCTCACCTTTGGTTTACACGGGAGTTCCACCTGCAAGCTTGTGGATGCTGAAATGCAGAAATGGTGCTGTTTGCAGAACAGACACCGTGAGAGGATGACACACACAAACATGGGAGAAGAGCCTGCTTTCTCACTCTCCTTGGCAGCAGGTTGAAGAGCACAGTGCGTATTTTGTAGTGATTCAGCATTTGACTACCTTAAAAAAAAATTCAGTATTTCCAACCCTGTTTCCCTTATGCCTTTTTAATCTTTTAAAGAAGCTGCAGTGATGAGAGCTTTATTGTAAAGATTGGTGTCATCTATAAATGAAAAGTACAACTGATTGTTCTCATAAAATACGGGCCTGCTACTGCTACAGGGTTTACAAAGGAGAATTAAATTAGTTCCTGTGAAAAATTCAGAGGGGGCATAATGTTAAAAGGTATTTTGTCAATGGAAGTAATGTTGAGGCAGTTCAAAGTTTGGCAAAAATTTTCAGCTTGGCTGAAGACCTCATGCTTTATCAATATACTCAGGTCTACACATTGAGCCCATCACAGACCTCTGGGTTTCAGAGTGCTCTGTGTCAGGTCACTTAACAGCTTAAGAACAGAAACAGAAAGGGACATGTATCAAACATAAATCGAAAGTGGCATCAATATTGCCAAGAACTCCTGGTTTGCAAGCACTGACACCTCTCTTTCCGTCCCATTGATTAAAATAAACTCATGCAGGCATGGGTAAGAGGCATTGAAACTGAAATAATGAACTTTCCTTTCCTATTAGCTGGCAAGAGGGGATGGAGGAGAATTTGCCTCAGAGATGTCTGCAGCTCAACCCCTGCAGAAAGCTGGATACAAGGGCACAGCAGACACCTAAGCAGGGACTTTAGGATTTAGTTCTTTATGAACTGGAAATCTGTGTATGACCTTGTGGGGGTGGTTTGGGTGGAAGGACCTAGGTCACTATCAGCCTGCTCCCTGGTGACTGCACACATTCCAGGGCAGCTGATCACACTGAACCTGACGGGTGCAGGGACAGTTACGTGTGAGTCCCTTCGCACTCTGGCAGAGACATTTTTTCATACCAGATTGTCACATTGTGGTAGGTTCTCCAGCAGGAAGGGTTAATTGCCCTGCCTGGTTGGCAACACTGGTGATTCTTCATGTTTTGACAATGACCATAGGAGGGCACGTGCAGAATTGCTCCGCAGAGTTGTTTCTCCAATGATTGTGGTGACTGATATAGATTAGACTCCCAAGTTTCAAGCATCTGAAATTGTCTGAGATTACTTCAGGCCTGAATGTAGCCCTGAGTGTCCTCCAGGCAGCAGAACCCGCTCACCACCACCACAGCACTGACTCAGGCCCACAAAACACTAATTCTATATTTTTAGCCTTATACGGCTAAAAAACAGTGAAGTTCAAAGGCAAATCATATGCATTATGTACAACAAAATGACTGGTTTATACCATTATGTTTTGATTTCCTCAGGAAAACTGGGACAATTAAAGGCAGGAAGGAAGATCATAAATTTGAAAGGAGACACGGGGATCACCACTCACCTGAATAGGAAGTTTTAAATAGTCTATCATTGACTCACCACAATTTGAAAACAGGATAGCTTACACTTTTACTCTTGCTTGCAAAGCATAGAATAGACATGATACTTATGAATTACAAGAGGATTATGGTAATCTGTACCCCAAAAATTTATAATACCTGTATTAGTTTTAATTATATGTGTTACTCTTTCACGGCACAGATGTACGCTGAATAATAGCTGGTTCTGAGGACCATTATGGGAAAATGAAGAGTTAGTCTGCAGCCTTTCAGTCACAATAAACTCTCCATCACAAGACTTGGCTGCTTACTAAACCACTCAGCCTCTAACACATTACCCACACCTAGACAGATAAATATGACTCTTAAAACCAGAGAGGCAGATGCATGTAATATCTAGTTAGCTGTGCTCTGTAACAGTTGTTTTCTGTAATAGTCTTCCTTTGTATGAAAGAATATGTTGGGATGGCTGAAATTAATACAAATACCAATAATGTTCAAGTTCTTAATCAAGATGAGGTACTCCACTGTGCAGGAGGTTGTGCATCTTTATATTAAATCTTCTCTTCATCTCTCCCCATTATTTAATAGGTAAAATAGATCAAGTGTGGAGAAGGGTAATAGTATCCTTATCTCCTGATAGAGAACTGTTATACATAGGTGTAGGAGGATTGAGTAACTTGGGTTCTGGAAAGCTAGGCTAGGACTGGGAACTGACCTTGGACTACTCGTCCCATCATCTCAACCACAGGCCTGCCCTTCCTCTCATTTAGTAACACCGAAGTGGAGTGCAATTTGAAGATTAGACAACAACACATTTCCTTTGAAAATGTAAAATTAGTTTGGGATCCTTGATTACTAGTCCCAAATCCAACGATTTTTGGCATATCTGCATATTCCCACTGTGATTGTTTCTCTGAAACAATACATTGCCCAGTCAGAGTAGCAGCACTGGAGCTTGGGATGCCCCTTAAAAATTATTTTCGATGGCTTGTAGCTACTGTGCACGCATGGCCTTTCCCTGAGAACCAGGCTCAAAAGGCAGCTAACTCAGCCAGCGCTTGAGCAAGATGGTGCCTTACGACGGCTCTGTGCAGCCCAAACACGCTTCTGAAACCGGCACGGTAACCGCAGATGAGCAGATCCCAAATGTTTTGATAGACAGAGCCCCATAAAACATCGAGTCAGAACCTCGGCAGCCCACAGACAGCCATGACTTCAGCGGCTCCCTCAACCTGTATCCAAGCAGCAGCCCACACCAGCCGAGTGGTGGGAGGGAGTTTCTCACCCTCTTCCTCCAGAGCTTCCGTCAGTGTTGCTCCGGTGCTGCTCCGGGCACTGGAGTGGAGCTGTGTGATCACAATGTGCTGTCACCCTCCCAAACACGGGGGCGGATTTCACATCGCTTCCGTGTGGCGAAAGCCTTTGCACGGAGAAGAATTGCCAGGAATTCCTTAGCCTGCCGTGAGCAGCACCGCCGGAGCCGCGAGGTGAAGAGCTGCCACCTGTGGTGGAGATCAGATAAGAACCAGGAGCGTCTCTGCTGGGTGCAAATTCAGGAACAGAGGGCCTGCTGCAGGCACATCCTGCCGTGGGCTCCCAAAGGCCCCGTGTTAATAAGGGCTTGGAGATGGTATGTGTGAAAACAAAGAATTTGGTAGTTGGCCATGCACACTTTGAGATTTCTGGATCGTAGTTTGCACTGTGAATCCCAGCCAGAATTCAGTGGGCAGACAACATAGAGAGATGGGAACATTGGTGGAACATGTGGTCCAGCAGTTTTGTAAGGAAACCAGTGAAGTTCCCAATAAGTCCTCTCATATTTTCCAGGTTGGGTGGTGTGGTCCACAGAGGAAGGAGGGACGTTGTGAGATGATGGACAAAACTAGGATTCAAGTGCAGCATTAATCTCCTGTCTGTGGTAAAAACCTAGCTGAGGTTGTGCGCTAATAGGAGTTAAATCCTTGAGGTATGGCAGTGTAGCATATCTTTCTCCCAGTCCCCACACTGGAGATCCATGGTACTTCCACAGGGATATCAGGAAGAAGGTGAGATTTCTCTCTCCTCTGGCCCACATTAATTAGTCTCCAAGAAAGAACAAATGGCACCACTGCAAAGGACATCTGCAATCCTCGTGCTGGGACTGGTCTTCTCCATGTGGTAATTTATGTCCTCTTCTTTACCTGCCTGATGTTTGCCTTGCCAGTCCCTGTCTGTACACATCTGAAGTGATTTAACCCTGTGCCACTGGGATTTTCCACCTCTTCCGCAGCAACATTCCTGCCACTCGCTATAACACTTTCTCCCAATATTCAAGATCTGATGATTTTGCTTTCATTTTCACATCTACTGGCTCAAGGAACATTGCCAAAAATGTGACTGTAAACATGCTGTGATCTCACAGGCAGCAAGATGGTGACTCCATGGAGGTGGAGAACCAAACACAGGATCAGAGTGTATGGTGGTTTTAAACCCTATTTTTTGGGACAATGGAGACCTTTCCAAACCAATCCTGCTGGAGATCCAAGTCATCAGACCATTATCCCTTTCCCAGTCTGAAAATGGCCATGTGTGTAGCCCCAGCATTGCTCACTGAGGAGCCCTGGTTCTCCCTCCCACTCAGAAGCATTCTTTCATGGTAAAGTTTGTCTCTATATCAGACTATACCCTGCTGCCTTTCCTTTTTTTTTTCCCCAGGCTATGTATGTGTTTATTTCCTTTGATCTTCCTAGTAAATGGGTAATTCCTTCCACCCTCTTGTCTATACCAGTTAATCTATACCATTACCTGTTTGCCTGCACTCTTTTCAGAAGGCCCTGCCCTAAGTAGCATTCCTATTAGCACTTCAAAAGAGGATTGATCTGAGTATTTTTAATGAATTATCAGTTGTAGCTTTCTATCAACATTACCATCCAAGGAGCTCTTCTGGATTACTCCTCTCCAGAGCCTCTGGGGTTGCTGCTTTGACCTCTCCTTAGTGAGCAACGTTACCCTGTGGATGTTTCTGCACTTAGATTTGTTCAATTTCTTGCTATTCCCGCTATGTCCCACTCTTCATTTATCGAAATCCCTTTAGGATGGTGCTTCTAATAAATGATTTGCAATTCACACTCCAGCTGAGTGTTATCTTTGAATTTGATTGATGTATTTTTCTTCTCCTTCCTCAATGCTACTGCAGATGAATATAACGTCCAACTCAGCAGAAGTCCCTGAGGAGCCCAACATGGCAATATTTATAAGCATACTCCACTTTCTATTGTAGGGGCTGATTTTAATCTCTTTCATTGTTATTCTCTATATCCACCCTACATCTTTCTGGTAATGCTTTGGGCCCAGTCCAGCCACTGTTAAAATCAACTGTGTCTGCATGGAATCCTTTAGGGATGGATCAGGTTCTACAGGAGTATTATCTCTGAAGAAACTGAGTAAAATTACTTACTGAAATCACAGAGCGTTCTGCAGAAGAGTTCTCTGTACAACCAGTTGTCTTGTCAGACAGTGAAACCCTTAAGGGTAAATTTACTGAGTGACTCAAGGGACCATATCCCTTTTTCCTCCCACCACCATGTCCCACTATGTTGTAAACTCATCCCACATGATGGATAAGCAGCTGCTTATCCTTCACTCTCCCCACCCAACACCTCCCACTCCCCGTGGTTTTCCTCCTCCCATCAACGCTGGGTGTAATCTGTGGAGTCTATCACTTGGGTGCAACTTCTCCTCTTAACGTGACCTCTCTGTGTGTGACACATTTCTGTTTTGTTCCTCCTGCAGAACAGCTAATAGTACTTTCTGATTATTAGAGACCGAGTTTCACCTGCAAAGGATGTCAAGTTAATTGATCTGTAATTCCCCTTTTGGAAAAGAAGCGTGATGTTTTCCCTCTGCCAGTCACCAGGGCTCCCTCGGTTCTCCAGGAGCACTTGAATATAATGGATAATGGGCCTAAGAGTTTTTCAGCTAATTCCTTTAATGCCCTTGGGTATGTACCATCTGGCCCTCTGTGCCGATTTGAATGCATTGTGCTCTTTATATTTCTTTGCTGTTTCTTTAATGATTTTGCTAACTCTTAGCTCTCAGCTTCTTGGCTTTCCTTTGATTGCTCATTGCACACAATGTTTTTAAAGGAATTTTAGGAAACTGGAATAGGTGATGTTTTTTTCAGCTCACTGTATCCATGGCAGAAATGAACTCACTTTTTAAATTAACCTTTCATCAAGAAGCATTGTGTCTTAAAAGTTTGAGCTGCGATTAATACCTTTTGTCCTATCCGAGCAAGACTGCATTTACAGAACATTTCCTGCTGTTTGAAAGAGAAAGGCAGGCAAGAGAATTTTCTCTAAGAGCCTATATCCAAGTCTTGTCTTCTCAACACTGGTAGGGAATTTTCCTTCTTCCTATTACGTCCCATTTTCTCTCTCTGCAAGTGCATTTATGTGACCCTCCTTACATCCTTCAGATACTTGTAGACTCATGTCTGCTATTTTCTTATCTCTTCACCAGCTTACATCTAAGCATCACTTAATCTTCATGAATCAAACCCACACCAAATGATCTGATCATGTCTCTACTCTCCTTTGAGGCCCCTGATTTTACAGTGCTTGGCATTGGAATTCCAAGAAATTAACAGCAACCTTCACTCTGTATCTAAGCCAGGCAGGTTAGGATGATGCCCACTGAGGATGGCAGGGAATTTCACAATGCCAGCTGGCTGCCAGAAGTTACACGTTGATTCTTCTCCTAAATCACCTCCCAGCTTTCCTTAACATGGCTGCTTCTCAGTGTCCTTTGGGGATATTTTTCCCTGCGTGTTGGTAGTCTATATTATTCCACTTTCATGATGTTATTTCCTGGCCACATTCCTAATCTCTGTAGGTGCCACAGGGTAAATTCTCTGTTCAATAACACCCAAAACTCCTCCCACTTTAGCATCAACCCCATCTTGCTCTACTGTGCATGTTCCCTGCTTACTTGCATGTGACTTGCTTTCATTCTTCTCCAAATTTTCTTTCTATTATCCAATATTGTTCCCAGAATATTTTTCATTTTAAATGGCTTCTATAGGATTTCCATTTCCTTTTTTTAAAACAAACAAAATTTTTTTTCTCCTTTCTACATAGGCATATTAGACACAACAGGTTTATACCTGTCTAACTCTAATACATGCTGTCTTTTGTGTAGGTACAGACAATAATGGGTCTGCCCACATGCTGAAAGATGGAGTAACAGGTAAGTAAAATTCATTGGATGAAGCAGCACAAGGCAGCACAACTACCAGGGCAGAGTCACAGGGTGGTTTTGGCTTGAATGTGCATCATTCCCTGCATAGTCCACTGAGATAGGAAGGGGACAGTCTCCTTCTGTCTTGCTTTTAGATGGCATTAGATGAGGGTAGTTGTTCTTGCCTTCCCTTCACCCTGACTTTGGAAAATTGTCATGGCATGGACTCCAACACTCCATTCCTCTGGCACATCCAGCGAGGTGGTGTCTGGATATGGACTAGTCCATGCCTGTCAAAACGCTGGATGGGAAGCAGAGCAGGATAGGACACTCGATAACTTCCCTGAGCCTTCAGGCTACAGAGGAAAAATGACCCCCTATTTTTCTGCAGAGACAATAAACAAAAGGCTGCATTAAAACCTTTGTTTGCAGGAGATCATGAGATTTCAGCAATATCATACTCCCCTGCAGGAGGAGGGCTTAAGAGTGTTACAGAACAGATTTATAAGCCCTGGAGAGAGTAAGTATCCAACGGAAATCTTTGGCAATCCCCTTCCCTTCCTCCTCTGAGTCTCACCCTGGCTTCTGGTAACACTTAGAACAAAACCACCAGCTCTTGCTTATTTTAATGTGTTCTCTATTTTACCCTGAACCCAAATGAAACATCAAACGTCTGGCTCAAGCACTTGCAAGTAAAAATAGCTCTAAGGCCAATATATTTAAGGCCCTTGAATGATATCTCTGAAATAAGTCATCCTAAGCCCATGAGAGGGGAATGGTGCTGTTTGTTGAAGGAATGTGCGTGGTGCTGATATTGGGCAGTACTGACATGTAAAGAGCAATGAGTGATACTGCAAAACAGAAGGAAGGTGAGAAAAGGGGCATGAAGACTGCATTACACAGTACTGTGGAAGAAGAGCAAAATATATTAAAGATAAAAGCCAGTTTCAAGCTGCCTTTATTTTCTTTCCAATCTGATCCTTCTCCTCCCTTCTGAGAAATTTAGATTTGGATGTGTCTTTCTTGGTACATGAGGGAATGGTAAATCTTGGTGTATCCTTGGTACACGGGGGCATGATCCTCTCTCTCCCACAAAGTTCTGCAACTTGTTTATAACCATCCAGGACTCATTCATTCCCTGTGACGTGCCTGTTTTTCAAGCAAGATAAATCAAGGCTATGAAGGCAGCAGGCACATCCCATGTATTCCTTTTGAATCAGCCTTTTGTCTCCATTGCTCTGTGTTTGAATAAAACACTATGCTTTTATTCTTTGTCACTATTAACTTCTCTCTTAAATACTTTTGCTTCACAGGTAAACAACATTTGCTCTTTCCATCTTCTAGTAGCAAGGGGCAGTCATTAATCCATACTGCCTTTACACCTGCACTTTCTCACTGAAACCTGGGCAAGGAGAGCTTGAGCCACTGTGGTACCAATACTAGGTGGGATTTTCTGGAATAGATCAGTGTAAGTCCTGTCTTCTTTGACCTGATGTTTTTCATCACCGTTTTTCAGCAAATGGTTCCCAAACACAACATTTCTATTTAGTCTTTCTCAGATATGATGGAGGTATATCATCTCAGGATGTAAACACAGGGTATTCCACAGATTCCTGCCTGTCCTGGCCAGTCCTGGCCTGTCCTGGCAGACAGTTTGTGAAATCTCTTGAGTCATGAAGGAGGCTTTCTCTACTAGGATGGTACTCGAAAGAATTTGGAAACTATACTTGATTTTAAGAACACACATCCTTCAAGGGCTGATGCACAGACAAACCCACTGAAGTGAGTGTATCCTCATGGCTCACCAGCGAGGAACAAGAACATGACCATATGAATCAGATGCAGGTTTCAAACCACTGTCTGTGAGCAGTGCAGTTGAGAGTCCTGTTAGCTGAACCACAGAAGAGAACAATAATGGGTCAAAAATGGCCAGATACACAAGGGGCAAGTGCTGGAGGGTGTAAAAAAAAGAATCTTAAACAGCCCTCAAGGCTGCTCTGTTAACATGAGGGCTTGCTGCAGTTATTTAAGCAGGATGAACAAGATAAAAAGGGCTTGTTGGTGTTGGATGCTGAAGCAGTGTTTAAGACATCCCTGACTCACAGCTCACAAGCTGGGACTCGTTTTGCAAGTTCAGTCCCTGTTCAGATAGGATCAGGGAATGTCTCTGGGCTGGATTGCGAAGGAAGCAGTCTTGCCAAATATGCTCTGCCCACAGCACCGTCCAGACCCGTCAGATGATATTTCTTCTAATTTTACTAATGTATGCTTGGCCCCAATTCCACGCTACCTGAGGCTACAGCCGTAATGAAAACACAGCACACATGCTGTGGGTGGGTGCAGGCAGCCGGTGGGAGTTGAGGCACGTGAAAGTGAAAAACACAACCCTTTCTTAATTGCAGCGTAGAAATCAAGAAATAATATTCAGCTGATTGCCTTCCTTCTCCCTCTCTCTCTGTGGCACACCTTCTGCCATAGCCCTGTCTGTCGCTGGAGAAGGTGACAGCAGGTTTCCTCCATACATGGATTGTTCCATACCCGAGCAATGCTTAGATTTTCAGGCATAAGTGGACTCGTAATGCCACACACAGCTTGTGTTCAGGTGTGGCTCCTACACCAGGATCATCCCACGTACCCACCTTGTGGGTTATGCTGGTGGATGGGGTGTTGGTGATCTAATCCCTACCCGAGAATGAAACCATCAGGCTGCTGTCTTGCCATGGTCATGCAGGACAAACACTCCTGGAAAGGAGTGAAAGAACCCTGGGCACATGTTAGACTTCTACCCATGAACTGCTTTCAGTTTCATGCTTTTTCCTTCTGGTGGAGGTGGGTTGGGTTGCATCTCCAGGCTGAAAATCTCACTAAGCACCTCAAGGGTTTAGAAAAGTTGGACTTCTTTGAGCCATGAGCCCTCCTGAATACAACAACTTAACATCACTGCTCTGTGTGTAAAAAAGAAATTAAAACAGAGGCCCCAGTGAAAGCATGGGATTGTTGGGGAAAAGAAAAGGTAGCTCCAGGGAAGGGGCAGAGGGGGACTCCTTGTGCAGCCCTTGTTTCTGCTCTCAGGATGCAAACACAGGCACTAGAGGGATACTGCATCAGAACATGTTGAGGTCCTAATACCATCCTCACCACTGAAACCAGCCAGCCATTGCAGCTCTTGACCTCCCTGCCACATTGTCCCACTAACATGTACCCTGATATCACTTGTTAGGGGCCCCCTGGTTCTCTGACAGCTATTCCCACTGGAATCTCATGCGGAAAGTATCAGCATGGGTTAGAGAAACACATGGATAGTACTGGAGAAGGCATCTTCTGTGCTGGGCAATGTGGGATTTTTATGGACTTGCAGAAGTTTTAAGCTTTTGACATTAGTCTGAATCTTTTTTCTGAGCTTATAGCGAGCATTGCAGATATCAGGAGTACTTTCAGTCTAAAAATTTATATTCTTCACACATAGCACAGTCTATTTGTGTTGATTTTTAACAACAGCATTTTATTTACTGGCAGCATTTTTTGTTGGCTGATGTTAAGCAGCTTCACCTGCTGATGCCCAACCCTGCAGGATGATATGCAAGTAAAGATGATGCAAGAAATAGAAAATGGCCACTTCCTTCTTCCACTTCTGATTCATTCCACACACTTGATACATTAAGGATGTTTTTTCACTGATCTGTGCTGTCTCAGATACCTTAAAAACACTTGTCCAAGCAAAGTACTGTCACATCAGAAGGAGTTTCTTTTCCTTGCTCTCTCCAGGGGAACCTCCACCCCTCTCTAGGCGAAACACATGAGATGCTAAGGCTTAAAATTTATGGAGCCTGATTTAAAAGCCAGGATGTCTCCTGGTCTCAAGGGAAGGGAAATGACCCTTGGCTTATGTTGCAGTCACTCCTTTTCAGAGAAGGAAGTGCTAATAAGCGCTCACTTGAGGCACAACAGCTTAGTACAAATGAAGGCCAAAAAGCAGACGTGTAATTGCTGTGACTGGGAACAGGGAAGCCAAGAAGAACACGTGAGAATTCTCCCTTGTGAGCAATGCTCTGTGAGCAATGCACATCAGCAGTCACGGCACCATCCGAGACCAGAGCTACCCAACACCCAGGACTGCCCCGGGGTCCTGCTTCCCCTCCCAAGGCAGCTCAGTTGGAGCTGGGCATGGGGATGGGTCCATGGTTGCAGCATGGGAGAGGAGACAGAAAGGAGAGGCAGCAATGGGAAAAGGAAGTGCCTGAAAACATCGCAGGCGTTGGTAGGAATTCCACATGGAGACAGCTCATCGCACACCCTGCAGATACATGAGAGCCTGAGCAGCTTGAGAACAGCTCTGAAACCCCATCATGCTCACCCAGGGGAAATCTCAGGTGAGATTTCAAAGCACAGCACACTCGGGCTCTCGAGAGCCCTCCTGGAAGAATGTCAGAGCACTTGTTCCCACTGTTCCCAGCAGCTTCCCCTTCCCACAGCCTCCCTGGTGGGCACATCTGCTTAGCTGTGACACCTCTGAGTGGCCTGCCCTGGTTCCCCTCCACACATCCCAAAAGTGACCATGCTCCGGGCTCCACGGAGCACCATGCACGAAACAGCATGAGCACAACACATGATGCAGCTGGAAGCCAGAAGGGGCCATTAGTTTGTCTTACCTGGCGTGGCAATCACAGACTGTCGGATTTCACACGACTACTGCATCCAGAGACTTGGTTAGGCAAAATATCTTCATCCTCTCGAGACTACAGGGTCTCAGTCAAAAGTCTGGGAATGGAATAGACTGATCCTACCGTTGTCTGATGCCCCTGCAGTGGCAGAAAAAGGTTTGGGTGAGCTGTGCCTCCCTGACACCACCAGGCAACCTGCAACTCACTGCTGTAAAGGAAGGGAGAATGAATCGAGATTCTTCTTCTCTGGTCTGAGGAAAAAACAGCTTTGGACCTCAAACGGAATATATTCACTTTGACCCTCAGCAAGTTAGAGTCAAGGGTCCAAAGGGGATGTGGCAACACTGCCACGGAGAACTGTTGCACCACTTTTCTTGTTGCACTTCCACTTATTGCTCAAGCACGGTCCACAACCCTTTTGGCCAGGACTTGCCAGTGTTATACTGATTAAAAGTTCAGCATGAGAGTGGATAACACCCTTATTAGTACCTGCTAATAGTTTCCAGACAATGTGTAAAATGAACATAAGTAATTCTCAAAGAGTTGATGCACAAAGGGCTGTGCATGCCATTTGAACACCATAAATAGCTTATAAGAAAATCAGTTATGAGGTAGTAAATCTGGGAGTACCAGGCAATAAATTCTTTTGTGTTCCTCATTTCTATGGCTTTTTCTTACTGATAAAAGGTGTCAGAAGTGTATTTGCTGTCATGGATGTATGCAAACACACATTCCCATCAGATCTTTCACAGATGATGCTCCTCTGTAATGTCCCCATCTTACAACAGTGAGGGAATGGCAGCACCCCAGCCTCTCCCCAACAAGCAATACATGAATCCTGCTGTGTTTAGCATTTGTGCAGCCTCACTTTGAGTACTGTGTGCTCTTCTGGGCCCCAAAGTTTAAGAAAGATGTTAAGGTATTTGAATACATCCAGAGGAAGGCAACAAAGCTGGTGAAAGGGCTGGAAGGAATGTCCTGTGAGGAGCAGCTGGGGATTTGGGTCTTGTCCAGTTTGGAGAAAAGGAGGCGAAGGGGAGAACTCAGTGCTCTCTGCAGCTCCCTGAGGAGGAGAAGTGGAGAGGGAGGTGTTGATCCCTTCTCCCTGAGATCCAGTGAGAGGGAACATGGGAATGGTTCAAAACTTTTCCAGGGTAATTTCAGATCTGAAAATACAAAATGTTACTAGGAGGGTGGTCAAACACTGGAACAGGATTCCTTGAGAGGTGGTTGATGCCCCTTGCCTGTCAATGTTAATGCCTTAACAACACACTGTAACTTTTGGTCAGCCCTTCACTGGTCAGGCATTTGGACTGGATGATCATTGTAGGTCCATTCCAACTGAAATATTCTATTCTATTCTATTCTATTCTATTCTATTCTATTCTATTCTATTCTATTCTATTCCTTTCCATTCCTTTCCATTCCATTCCATTCCCTTTGGCATAGGACTCAGCTTCTGTCTGGCTTCACTGGGTTGCTCAAACTGAGTCCACAAGAAAGAATTGCTTGGTGAGTGTGGTTTGGTGAGCCCAACCTGCCAGCTCAGCCACCCACGCGGGTGCTGTGTCCGGGGGAAATGACACCTGGGCATTTCCAGTAAGCCCAGCATCCTTTCACTGCCTGCTTCTGGGAACTCCCCGCTGAATCACCCAACCCTCTGCAGACGCACACGCACTTCCTTCTGTTTCTCTCTGGAGAAACCAATCTGTGCGCACCCTCTTAGAGGATGTGGGGTCTGGCAGCAAGGCCAACCAGCCAGGTATCAGACAGGCAGAAGTGTATTTTCAGGAACACTTCTATTTTCAGGTCTGTCTCTTTCTGCTGTCATATTGGGAACTGGAAGCATCCTGAACTTTCAGAGGGAAGTGGTAAATGAGCAAGAAATACAGTCTTAGAATGCATCTACTTCTGCAGGAGCCATGAGCTTGTAGTGCTGTCATATTCTGAAGACAGAGCCATGTGTGTGATAGCCACATTGAGGAAAATTGCAGCTGAACCTCCTCCCCATAACACTAAGGAAGAGGGAGAGCAGGAGTTGGATTCAGAGGGAAGAGTATTGCACATACCATGCAAGTTTGCCCTATTGTACATACTTGCTTCACTGAAGAGTATTCCCAGCAGCTGGATCAAAGAACATCATGCAGAAAAACATCCTTTCTTGCTACAACAAAGTGGGAAGGTGAGGTGTCAGCGGACTCCTTACTGCAAGGTTGGGCTTGCCAGGCTTCATGTTGTTTGCTCATGTTGCACCTTGACTAGCAAGACTCAAAAATGCCTCCAGTTCCCCTCATTGATTTGTCTTCCAGGTGGAATTACCCACTCTCAGTGATTAAGTCATTTCTCAACCTGCTGTCTGTCAAGAAAAAGCATCCTGGCCTTCAATCCCAAAGCTCATTTTCCAGCTGCAGCCTCACTTCACTGATCCTCCTTTACACCCTCCAGTGCCTTCATGTCCTCTTTCTGGACTGGCACAGGCCACTCTGGTAACACATGCGAGATTGCTTTCCTGACTGCACATCACTCCACCTTCCATCCCTCTGTGAAAGAGCTAGACATCTCCTGTCACCCCACTGCACAGAAAGCATCTCTAGACATTGCTGGCACCACTTCCCTAAGCAGTCTTCCATGCTGTGGGCAGACCCGGGGTTTGTTTGAGACGGAGAGCTGGCAGCCGTGCCAGGATTCCCAGGTAGCATGTGCCAGAGCATATGTAGTTTAAGCGAACAGAAATGTAAAGAACAGGCTGACTCTCCCTCCCCCTCGCCAGCCAAGCTCTGCACATGTTTCCCAGTAAAATTCCCAAATGAGGTCAAGGCATTTAACTGATTATCATCATAGATTTCCACCCCCAGAGTGAAGGGTGTACAGAGAGATGACAAACACTCCATCTAAGAAATATGGATCACCAAAATCTGCCACTGCAGCACAGCTGCTTTGGACTGGAAGACAGCAGCCCTCTCCAGCCAGGAGTGTTACACAACCATTGTCTAGGGAGGAGGAAATCAACAAAACTCCTCTAGTTTAAATCACAGCAGAAAATTAAGTAAGTAAAAAAGCGGCCTTGGCCAATGACTTTTAGACTCCAACAGATGGGAACAGAAGTTCCTGGTGGTTCTAGTGGCCACAAGCCACCAGGAAATTAAAAGTAGCTTTCTATTTTGGAGGCTGGAGGCCAGCAACACCATGGCCCCCACCAGCACTGAATTAGTCCTAGGCTGACCCAACCTGACAGCACTTCCTGCAACATCTGGATATTCTTTGGATGTCTCTGCCAAGCTGCAGCTTGTTCCAAGCCTGCTGAGTTCATGAGACCTGAAAACACACATCTGCCTGGGAGCTGGCAGCATCAAAGGAAAGAACTGTGCTGAGAGCTTGGTTATCCCTTTGCCAGCAATCCCGTGGGCACAGACTGGGCACAGGTCACTGGGGATGGTCGAGGCTTCACTGGCAACAGCAGCCTCACTGCTCTGTGGCCATGGCAAGGCTGCTGAGGGGTGGCCAGGTCCTGTCCCCATCCCTGACAGCTCTGCCCAGGGTGGCAGCACACCCAGAGCAGCCTGCCTCCAATCAAGCTCCAGCAGGATCGACTCGGAGGGAGGGATTTGCCCTCTGTTACACAAGCTGACTGTGCAGGATGGAGAGTCACAGTCCCTGGGGACACAGATGCGCCTCTGTCATTCCCAACCCATTCCCTACAGTGCCTTGGGCCAGGCTTGCCCACAGGCACAAATTCCAGAAGAATTTTGCCCATCTCTTGTGCAAACTTCCACCCAAACAGAGTGACTGACTATGGATTCAGCTAAAATTCTGGTGCCCTCTGCAAACCACAGGGCATCCGTATCGTAACAAACCACCAGATCTGGTTTGAAAAAATATCATCCTCTGTCAGCACGGTCCTACGGGACACAGGGATGCGTAAGGACACGAGCAGATGCTGCAGTCCTCAGCGGCACCCCTGGCAGAGGCTGACGATGGCTGGCGGAGCCGAGTGGGGTGTCCACGCCGGCGGTGGCACGGTGGGCGACAGGGGTTGCAGGTGTTTCCTCCGCGGCACAGCTGCCTGAGCTGAGCTGGATTTTCGAAGAAGCAAGCCAGGCCCTGGTTTAGTGTTTTTGCGCGCACGGAGGGTGTGCCGTGGAGCCAGAGTGTCTGGGGCAGCCGTGGCCAGAGGAAGCGCCGCGGCCGCTCAGCAGAGGAGGAAGTCGGCGAGTGCTGGGTTTTGCTGGAGAGCAGGGGAGGTGCCGGGGGGGAGTCGGAGAAGGGAGTCCAGCCTGAGAAGAGAGCACGGAAGGAAGAGGCTTGGAAAGTGCACCGCTGATGCGGACGCGGAGGAGAGGGCCGGGAAAGGAGCTTCTCCCGACAGACGCAGCTTTGGGAGATGTGGGAGAAGGGGCTGAGGTTTCAAGATGGAAGGAGTGGAAGGAGCAGGAAGACACAGCTCGGTGAGGTGGAGAACTGCTTCCAAATGGAAAATAGTCCAGGAAATGGCGGCTGGAACTGGAGGGTAAAAACCAAGTGGACTAGGAGATATGGAAATTATCACTAGTGATCAAAAGTCATCATTCACAACTGCTGAAATCGTGTGTGGAATGAGAGGCATCCTGGAGCAGCCAAGATGAATAAAACCCCTTTGCCCTGAGGTATCTGTAGCAAACATGCAATCGGTCTTACCTTGTAAACTCGTGGCTTCATTTCACCATCATTTTTGTTTTGCTCAGTTAGAACCCTCAAGCTTTACCTGGCACCGTTTAAATCCAGTGAAAGGGAGCAGAAAAGCAGGGAATGGGCATATGTTTATTGCTGGAAAATCCCCAAGTGCCTGTACACAAGCAGAGAGCAGACCAAAGTCATGCAGTTGGGAGGAGGCTGGAAACATCCAGCAGTACACGAGGCACATCACCAGCATGCACTGCAGGCTTCTCTTCCACTGCATAGAGAAGCCAAGCCAGCAAATATTGGTGTACACAGCCCCAGGGGCAATGGCAACTAGCCATGGGGCAATGCCAGGGCAGGATTTCTAGGGAGTTGGGGCAGGAGAAGAGGGCTGCTGTGTCACAGCCACATGACAGCTCCCCATAAAGGAGCCCCCATAATGGTGCTCTCTGGGTATGGGTTTTACCAGTCAGTTCTCCTAAACTAGATCCAAGTGTGCATGTCCAAAGCAGGGTGACAAAGCTGGGAATGGGTCTGGAGCACAAGCCTTATGAGGAGCAGCTGAGGAAGCTGGGAGTGTTTAGCCTGGAGAAAAGGAGTCTCAGGGGGCACTTTGCAACTACCTGAAAGGAGGTTGTGGCCACGTGGGGGTCGGCCTCTTCTCCTGGGTAAAAAGCGATGGACAAGAGGAAACAGCCTCAAGTTGTGCATGGCGAGGTTTGGATTGGATGTTAGGAAAAATTTCTTTACTGAAAGGGTGGTCAGGCAGAGGAAGGGGCTGTGCAAGGAAATGGTTGAGTTACCACCCCCGGAGGTATTTAAAGACGTGCAGATGTGGCACTTAGTGACACGGTTTTCTGGCAGACTTGGCAGTGCTGGGATATCATCTTATAGGTCTTTTGCAACCATAATGATTCTGTGATTCTAAGTGCTTCCTGCCCAGCCCAGCCCAGCCCAGGATTAAAAACGGTGTTTGTTGTTGTGTCCTAACACCTATATCCCTTTGAATGTACCCTGGAGATGTCCTAATCAACTGCTGATTGAGTAAACTCCTTACCCAAGGGCAGTGCAGCATTTAGCAGCTGGCAGCACCCAGCCTTTGCTCTCCAGCGCAGGGCAGTCCCTTGGTTTGTGCTGCTCAGTCCCTGGCACTCGCTGCCATCAAAGGCTTTGCAGAAATCCAGATGGGAGATGGCTGATGACAAAGCTCAGCAGTGTCAGGACTGATGTGCAGAAATGCTGTGTTAGGCTCAAACTGGCTGGAGTTTGGAAGGGATGGGTGAGTGAAAGAAGCGTGTCTTGCCTGATGTTCATGTCTCCTGGGCTGTGGGCTGAGGTTCTCATGCTGGCATCTGATGTGTACCTGGCAAGGTTTAAAAACAAGTAACTCCAAGAACAAAAAAAGAGGCAGAGCTGAGCTGCCCAGGGTTGCCTGTCTTGTGACTGGAGACTCCAGAGTCCAATAAAACACAAGGTGCAGCTGTGGCAGGGCTGTTACAACATCTGTAGACACCCTTTGTGCCTGCTGTGGTTGAGGTCCTTTTGCTGCTTTTCCCTGCAAGCTAATGAGGTTTCTCTCTCCCTGAAGCAGAGACAAGTATTCACAGAAATAATGAGAGTGCAGCAAATCTGAGTGCCCTCCCCTTCTGCCAAGTGTTTGTTGCAAGCAGCCAAAATGATCAAAAGTTGACATGGAGGGAAAAAGAATGATACAGACATGTTTGCAAATCCTGACTGAAGAAATTGCATGAAACAATGCTACAAAATTGTAGCTTCTTTTTAGTTAAGTAGAGTTTTAGTAAGGAGTGGCATGTATTGTGGCTAGCACATACAGAATTTGGTTGTATTAAATATTTCTAAAATTATATGGCACTCTGTTGTGTGTTATTATACGTCTATTTGGGGTTTTTACCTGCAACAGCCCTAACAATTAAGCCTGTATGATTCTTGCTAAACCATCCTGCAAGGTCAGAATTGTGGTCTGTGCTTCAGCAGAGAGAAGAGCTAAGGTTCGTGAAGAACTTGCCAGGCTGGAAAACATGTAGCACCTGCATTCTCCCGTCACACACGGGGAAACAGACACTGGGTTTCCCCACCAGCATTTTCCTGGTCTGCAATATCTGCACTGAATACCTTCAGCCTGTGGAAGGAGGTAACAATGTCACAGGCAGTAATTTGTAATAGCAATGGAAAGTGTCCAAAAATGGCTTCCTGCAAACACAATCTAAGTTCACCATTTCTGCTTCTGATGAGAAACACCTTATGCAGTTCTGGATGTCTCCTTGATTTTTAAATGTGACTTGGAGAGTGTTAATATTAATTACAAGTACCAAGAGCTTTGCAGGTTTTGCTGATTTGGATGGAAAAGCAAAGTATATCCTGTCTTCTTTCATGATTCAGCCCTCTAATTGGTGGTTTCAGTACTGATGGCAAAAATCACCATGGCAGTAGAGATGCAGAAATAGTAAGCCTCTGTTCAGATTTCCAGACTTATCTTTACTGTCCGAGTTGTAAATCTGAAACTTGTACAAAATAAAAGCTGTATAATCTTTCTTAGCAGACAGGGAATTTATAGAGCACAATATACAATTACCCTACAACATATATTCCTTTATTTAGTAAGTCTATCACTAGAACTGTCCATTAAATATGAAAAAATTAGTGTAAATGGATTAAGTATTTGTCATAGAGAAATATTGGCAAATATATATGCATATAGGTGTATGTACATATATGTATGTATGTGTGTACATATATATTTATGCCCACATACTTACATACCTAAAAGCACACATATATTTTTTCAAAGGTTGGCCATTTCTCACTGCAAGAGCCTTCTGTTAGTGCTGGATACAGGTGTTTACCTGCTAAAAGTAATATATACATGATGTTCTTATCAGTCCTGCCTGCCAGTGGCTGCATCCCCCCAAGTATTGCTGAGCTTTTACAACCTGCCTGAACAGCTGAAAATGAAGACCTTAATTAAGAAAGGTCAACCTGGCCTGCTTGGTCTTAGGCAACTTTCCTGTTGCTTTCAACCTGAAATCGACTTTCTCTGAGATGGGGAGGAACAGCCAGTAAAAAACGGGTAAAAGATGAAGAATGCACTCCATACAGAGATCCAAAGAGAAATAAAGGCGGGCCTTGTGTCTCATCTTTAAGCATGAGGTAAGAGCATGGCCATGGAATACTTCAAAAAGAGTCATTATCAAAACCTGAACCACGTTTTCTCTTACAACAGGCTTTGCTCAGGGAACTTGACAGAAAGATCTAGAAATGAAAGTGAAGCTGAGTGGATTCAAAAAGGACTTTTCATATCTATAGACTCAATGCACAGGACAGATAGTGGTCACCTGCATGTGTTGGACATCTGTAGATTTAAAAATGTCAGACTTTGCAGAGGTGCAATAGAGAACCGCAGAAATGAGCAGCAAGCTGCCCCAAAAGCCTGTCGGGTTTCACTCCAGGAATACTACGTGGACACTTGAGCGTATCTCTAGGAAAGTAAGCACATTTCTAGAGAAATGGCACATTGCTGCAGAGGCTTGGAGCCAGGAAGGACTAAGGCACACAGTGAAGTAACCCCACCAGCTCGAATCAGGAAGCTGCACTGGGCCAGTGCATCCATTTCGATGTTTGACCCCATGGCAGCAAGCTTGGTTTGGTCTGCACCCACCCTTACCAGTTGTGTGTTCCCAATGAGAATGTTTCTTCACTGGAACAAGCTGGGCAGGGAGTTGTTAGTATCCACCTCTTTGGTCTGGCTGGAAGTTTTGCTGCAGCCTCAACACAAAGTTATAGGGCTCAGCTCAGGGCTCAGTGGATGAAACACCGTGACCTGCAGCATTCAGGGGGTCTGCCTAGGTGACCTAAGTGTCCCCTTTGGCCTTAGGCTCTATGAATACTCCTGCAAGGCCAACTGCCTTAATCCCTTACCAAAGAGGTGGGGGGATACCGATCTTCCCTCGTAAGACTTTCCATCTCTATTATGGCACACAGTCTTAAGCAGCTCACGTTCACCCATATGGCCAAGCACATACTTTGCATTTGTCTTCTGCCCTGGTGTTAATGATCCTACCAGATGCAGTCGCATTCGGCCGCAGGAAATTCACCCAGCGCGTGCAGTCCTCTTGGAATTGTGCACCGGGTAAGAGATACCGGCTTCCAGGAGGTGAGCCCTGGGAGCTCCTGTTGACTCATTCCAGCAAATTGTGGAGAACAAAAGGAATAGGCGAATTCCCTTCTTCCTTGCAAAGTTTCCTGCCACTGGCACAAGTGTTTCTTCAAACAAAGGATTTTCCCCCTCCTCAGATGTCCTCAGACACTGAATTTGTAGTATCTGATAACACACATTTCCATAGCAACAAATAGTGATGACCCAAACACAGGATTATGTGACTTCACTCAGAGTTGAGCAGAATATTAACAAGGATACTGATAGCTAATACTTTCCATTCTGTGGCACCTCCCTGCAGAGGATTTCAGGGAGCTTTACGCACATCGTCCCCAATTTGCAGATGCAGAAATGAAGAGGAGAAGCAAGTGATCTATTCTAAGATCAAGAAAAGAGGCTGGGCTCAGAGTGCCCAGGAGGGAGGGAGGAGGAGAGTCACAAAGACCAGGTCTCCTGGACTCCAAGCAGCAATGGAGCTGACAAGGTCCTGCTCTGCCCCATTCCTGATAGCTGCTTTCTTTGGGATAACACATCCACCTGGCTGCTTCCAATCCCCTCTGTCTGTTCCCTCAGAGGGTTCTTTGGAGTAAAATGACATCAGAAGGTCCAGCTGCCTTCTGTTAGCGTTCAGTGGGCTGGTGTTACCCCTCCCTAACAATCCACAAAGGCTTGGAGGTTTCTTTCCCTCAAAGTAATTTAGTTCAGGTGATGGGGAGGCAGAAGCAGTTTACAAACGCAGGGTGCCTCGGACCTGAAATACGTGAAATGCAACTCCACGAGTTTAAACTTCAGTTAAGGGACATTAAGGAAGCAACTGGATGAGCAAGCACCATGCAATGCTCTACTGGAGTCAAGGGAGGAGGGAGAGATCCCAGTGTCTGAACTTGCACAACACATCGTGGAAAACAACCTGTATCTCACTGACGGCGAGTTGAAAAGGCTGTTGCATCTTCAGAAACTCAAGGAGGCTTTTAATTTCAAAAGAAATTTAATGAAAGTGATAAAAGGAAGCGCATCCCTATCTCTCCTCCCTCAGATAATTGGGTGTAAATACCAGCTTCTTTTCATGCATCAAACCTTTTATCTGTAATTAGAATTGGCTTCATCCAGATACACTGGTATCCCATGCTAAGAGAATTCTGGTGGTGGAATAAAGTACCATGTGATTATTTATTTACTGTTATAATACGTGTCAGAACAACTTCTGGAGATTTGCTGGGTTTGGAAATAGAGCTCTGAAAGGCTGCTCTAGCTGAAGCCCAAGAAGAGATCTTTTAGCTCTTCTCTATGATACTGTGCTGCTGTGGTTGTCTGTTCCCTGTGTTTAGAGATGGGGAATTCGTTCAACGAAGCACTTGGGCATGAGTTTACCTCCAAGTATCGTAGAAAGTACTTTTAGAAACGAGGGGAAGTTAACCACATGCTTAAACCATGCTTGAAAAAACCTTTTCTTTTGGTTTGCTGTAAGTTTCGGAAAAGCAGTAAAGCTTTAAAAAGCCAGACCAAATAAAGCATTTTTTTCAGTTCTAGTAATCTGTTTCACCTGGGCCTACTTGAAGACTTCTTTTACTGGAAACTACAAGGATAATTAAGAGGAAAAGGGACCAGAATTGAAGAGGGGTTTGGATTTGTGAGTAGGATAAGGAAGCAGGGACTGGGTGCTATTTGTATGCCACAGCCCGCTGAGTAGGATGCCCACCTACTTCGTGGGAATCCCCTTTTACTGCACTGGGAGAGCCACATAAACCTTGGTTCTTCCTTCCATCTCCCTGGATGAGTGCCCAAGCACCCATTTTTGCAGAGCATTCTTTACATGAAACCTTTTTTTTCCAGTTCCTCTCAGAAGATTGTAGCTTGCAGGGAAGTTGTCAGATATCCATGTGATGTGGCCTCGACGCTGCAGCAAATAAGTGGTGTCTTAATGTTAGTAATGCTGAGCCAGATAAAATGGGAGAAGGACTTTTCAGAGCTGCAGATGTGTCACATAGTATGAGGGCACCAGAGAAAAGTGTCCTGTACTCAGTCTGCCTCTTCTCACCAGAAATAAGCCTCCCATCACCTTTTCCACCACTCATTTGAGATAAGTTTGGGTTTAAAAAAAAAGTACTTTGTGGCTCTCGGGGCCTTTCAGAGGGAACTAATAATATTCTGTGACAAAAGACCTGCCTGGGTTTAGGGTGGAATTTCTGACTGGCAGACCTTGCCGAGGATTTGAGGCAACCCCGTATCCAGTTGCTGTCCTGGTTCACGAAATGCTATGTATAACACACAAAGGTGCAGCATAAACCAGCCGAGTGTTAAAGCTCTAAGCGAGCTCATAAATTAACATCCACTATGAAAGAAAACCCGTGTAAGTTACTGCACAGTTATTACACATCTCTGCTGGAGAACAGCTGCAAAATCCCCGAGCAGCTACTGGGGCCACGGGCTACACTGCACAACTCAGAGGGGTTTTAGTATGGCTCATGTACCCTCCAGGGAGACAAACTGGGCTCTGGAAAAAACACAAAACCAAACCAAACACACAGAAAACCTCACTCTGGGCTTTCTGCACGAGACTTGAGCAGCCAGCCTGTCAAAGGAGAATCCCTTTAGATTGTAACTCCGAAACACATTTTCTTCTGGCTCATTCTAAAGAAGAGATATTTGCTATTTTTGAATATAGGGTGTTGATAGAATTTGCAGAACACTGTGATACTGATGGAAAGTAAATTTGTCCTTTGTCCCTTTGGCTGGAACAAAGTGAACACAAAGTGCTGTGTCCAACACAGATCCTGTCACATTTGTACCTGGATGCTAAAATGCCTCCAAATCTTCAAGTGAATTCAGGGAGAGAAGCATTTTGCGTGGCAATCCTTTTCCTGTCAGCTTCATGGTTCCAATCACCTGCCACACACCTCCTACTAGTTCTAGCCTAAAAAAAATTAGAGAAAGGGGATTTTGTATCAGTCAATGAGCTACCTAAAAACTGCAGAGCAAAGCAGAGCATCTTCCAAATAAATTAAGTCCAGCAATGAGAACTGACTTGGAAGCCAAAGTGCTTGAGGTTGATGCTGAAAGCAAGCTGCAGTGCATCCTGCTGAAGTCCAGAGGGATCATCATACCCTGAGCTGATTGCAATGGCCTTGCAAACACCCACATCCACCAGCAGATGTGTTACAAGAAAGAAGCCTGTCTGGAAACTCAAGTGCATCTCTGTGTCCTCTGATACATCCAGATATGTGGACCAGAAAAGCCATCTGAATTCCTGGACAGATGTTGCCCACATCCCCTTGAATTCCACTGGGGGCTCACAGCAGTCCCAGTGCATCAGGATCCTGTTGGCAGACCCGTTGGTCATTGTTTTCTTCAAGGAAAAAGCAGGATATGATGGGTTGAATTTGCCCTGAATTCTGTGGATAGGATGACTCAGAGACTGGGATATTCCAGGGGCAAAAGACATCAGTGCTTACTGGGCAGAGGAAGGTCTTTGCAGCAAGGAAGCCGATGCAATTAGCCCTGTTCTTTATGGAGCTGGCGTAGCCTGAGCTCAGCTGTGGTGGCAGCCAGAGGCTTCTCCTCCTCACCACGTCACTGCAGACATGGCTTCAGTGAAGAAACACTGCAGAGGAAGTGACTTTGATATTTCCTGCGGGACAGTATATCTAGACCAGCCAGTGCCTTGTGCTTTACACACACAGCCAGGTCAGGGTGGATGTTACACTCAAACACGCACGAGTTGTAATACAGGGGACTGTGTATGAGGGAGGGAGGGACCGGATTTTCGGATGCTTCCTTCCACACCCTGCCCCACTAGTGGCATGCACACGTCTTGCTTCTCCTTCCTAAAGTGCACAGCCGTTTCCAACCCCATGCAGCACTTCCCAAGGGCTCAGCTCCAGGCTGACTACCATGCACCAGGCTTCATTTCCACCACTTGCATTGCATAGAATATTCCTTATCATTAGTTGTTTTGGAGGTTTTGGGGGGTGGAGTTTGTTTGGTTTTTTGGGAGGGCGTTTTTTGGTGATACGGAAGAAAAAATAATTTTGGACCACTTAGACATTCTGCAAAGAAAGTGCTTAATTTCTTTGCAAGTTGCCTAAGCCCTTAAGAAAAACTTAAAAGAAGGAGACTATGAAAAGAGGCTGAAAATGGAATGAAAAGAAGGTGTTTCCAAATGGAACAAAGAAAATTCAATATCTTATTTGACCTTTCCATCATCATCATCTTCAAACTCCCATATCCTTCTTCTACACCGCATCCCTACACAGCATGTGTTTGCATTTAGGTGGACCAAAACTCTTGGTAAATTCCACCTTTTGCATGAATAGAATCCATTTCTCCAAAACTCCATCTGTGGGTTTGTTGAATGGATTGGTTTGCACAGAAACCCCATCCAGCTCTAGCACTTCAGTCAGCGGGAAGCTATAGGTACATTTTTCTTTCCTAAAGTGATTATTAAAGCCTTTTCCCATCAAATCCTTCTGGGAGCAGAGACTAAGGAAAGGCTCAAACATGGACTGAGCTGTAAGATCACTATTGCTCAGTGGGGAGGCTCGTCCCCAAGGTAACTCACACTGGAAGTTTGTTTGCCATAAAAGTAAACACTGCTATAGTAACCTGCCCTGTGCAGAACGGCCCATGCCAGCAAATCTAATCATTCCTTGCATTCACAGAAGTAACTGCAGGGCAGATGCACCCAAACTGCCTTTAAATGACTCACTTTTGAGCAGCACATTGCTCAGTGCATGCTCTTTTTCGAGGCTTATCCCTCTGTCTACAGTTCTTGCCTGCATTCCGCCCCAAACAGTCCCAGCTGCTCCTCTACCAGCTCCCCATCTGGATGGTTTATCTCTTCCTAGTCTTTCCCATTATTTCCTGACCCAGTCGGCAATGAATCTCAGTTCCATAATTTTTGAAGCCCTCACCAAGGCTCTGTATTTTTCTTGCCTTGTGGTCAGTGTCAGTATCACTGGCTTCTGGCTTCTGCCTCATACCGGGGCTCTCCTTCTGACCTGCTCTGCCTCTTCATCTCTTTCAGCCACTTTACTGCCTCTTCCATCTGCCTGGACCAAGCACCACCATCTCCTCAGCCTCTAGAAAGAGCATTTTTTCCCAGCCAGGACAAATTTCCTTCAACCCCCCCTGCAATGGGCTCCCTGACTCTGTACCAGTGCCACATCCGTCCTCTCCTCACACAGTTCCTGGGAGTCCTTGCAGCAGGGTGAGAGTGTTCAGACATCTTCATGAAGTCAACACCAGATCACAGCACAAGAAATCATTGCAGGCTATGTGGGTACAAGTCCTGGCCCGGGAAGTGAGAGTGCCATACAATCCCAGAGGATAGCAATATTCCAGAAACATATGCATCTGCCATATCTTTATCTTTTTACAAGCACCACAACCAGTAGGTCAAGGCCAAGAGTGATGTTTCTGGGCAAGATGGATCTGATGACTGAATTGGCAGAACCTTCCTTAAGTTTTGATGAATTTGTCCTCCACATCTTCCATTCCAGCGCAAATTCTCAACCTCCTGCACTCAAGTCAGTTGGTCACCATGTCCAGCTGAAAAGAGAAGGAACAGACTAAGCAAGTTCAACCACTGGAAAAGGTTGAGGCTGTCATAGGTCTGGACAGCAGCTTGGCCAGACCTCTCCTTGCTGGGCTCATTCTCCTGTCCCAAGCACCAGTGAGAGATCAGGGCTTGTCCTGTCCATGCTGCTGTTCCTGTCCTTGTGCTCTCCTGGTTTAGGAGGTTACTGGCATTTCCCCTTCCACTGTTCTCTCCATCTGCCACAAATTCCCAGAGCATCAGCTTAGAGGGTTTGAGATCTTTTGGACTCTTCCTCCTGATTCCAGAACCACATTTGCTGTCTTTTAGGCATCTCTAAGAAGCAGATCAGCTCTGGGGAAAGCTGTAGGATCTGTACTACTCAGTAGTAGACACTTTACTTTTACTGATCATCTTACATAGCCCAGGTCTGCATAGCTTTTAAGACATCCCTCTGCACATTTCTATAAACTGAGTCCTCAGCCATCCAAACCAGGAGCCAGGGAGAGGCAACCAATTCCCTCCCTACCTCATGCACACAAAAAGTATCAGTACATTGAGACACCTCATAAATAAAACATGTGTCAGAAGTTTTCCTTGCATCAAACACAGCAAACAAATGCATTCAGTCCTGTTTGAGTGAGGAGACGTATGTGCCAAGCAGTGCTGCAGGAAATCATGTTTATACCTGCACAGAAATTGCTCAAGATCATTATGTCCTTGCGAAACTATTACCTCTGTCCCCTCCTTCTCTCCCCCAACCCCACCACAGCCCAGGTCTGGGATAGCCAAGGCGCTTTGGGCATGGGATTGAAACTACTCAAGTGTGGCGTGCCTGGATGCCACTGGTCTGTTTGCTCAGTGACTCGGAGCACTCTTCTCATTCCTCCTTCTTCCCAGGTATTCTTTATCTCCTCTCATTTCTTCAGGTGCCCAGATTGCAATGGGAGCCTCGTAAAGCCTGGAGAACCCCCCAGGAGCAGAACACGGCCTTTGGGAGAGGGCTGGGAGCTGCACTCCGCTCCCACCTAGCAGCTGTGATCCTGCTGTGATCAGCTGTCTTGAGGAGTGCATAGAAAGGGTTGAGGAAAACACCAAGTGCAGCAGTTGACCCTCTTATATCAGCACAGAAATCCTGCCCAAACCATGGATGTTTTTGTGTACTGCCCTCCAGCAGCCTGAAGCAGGACCACAGCTAGATCCGGTTCAAAGGCTCAGACATCAGTGACCGATAACAGTGTCTGGGAAGAGATGAAGATGGATGTGACAGGGAGAGAAATCTGACTTCTCTCTCTCATTTTATTTATTAGGAAAGACAGCAGCCTCAATTAGGGTTTTTTTCTGTTTGGTTTGGTTTGGCTTTTTTTTAGTTTTGGGGGTTTTTTAAGCTCCTGATCTGAATTTGGCCATCCACAGTAGAGTATGAGTGATACTGAGCATCATCATTTCTCCTCTGTGTCTGATGAATTGCTGAACAGCTGCTTTGCAATAAACCTTTTCAGAGCAGCGACATTACAAGTCAGGACCTCTTTGTACCAAGAAGAGACTTGTCCATGTGCACAGGAGAGTTGGAGCCAAGCCAAGCCCTCTGCAGGTCTAGCAAATAGTGTGTTGTGTCTCTGGGAAGAGGCCACTTTGCTCAAGAGGGGCAGGTGATCAAATACTGAGGAGTCCATGAAAATGAAGGGGATGCTTTCATTATTATTTGGAAGGGAGCAGTGATGATAATCACTTCCTCTGTTCACTTCATGGCAGAGAGCAAACATTCGTCACCAATTTATCACTTGCACAGAAACAGAGGCCAGTGTGAAGTGAGAGGACATCACCTTTCCCTGGACTGCCTGTGGGAACAGTGTGAGCTGTCACACACCTCTTTAAGTTGAAGCCACTTCATATTCCACTGCTGAACCTTTGCTGTGTTTAGTAGCCCCTCGCAGAACTTCTTTCTTCTTTGGTAATTAAGTTGATCCATAGAATGTGCATAAGTAACACACCTGAGTAAATGAAAAATACAGCTTGCAGCAGCCTGTGCTGAGACTGTTAGGGACACTTCTGAAACAGAGATAGGGGAACAGGCAAATAGCACATCACTGTACACATCCCCTTCTACTGAACTCAGAACTGAATGAAAATCAGTGCTTGATAAAGGGCCAGAAAGGTCTTTCTGATCATCTACACAGGTAATGCAATTTTGCTTCACAGTTCCTGCACCTGCCCTCATAATTTTTAGCTAATTTAAGATAAGTCTTTCAAAAATTATCTGATCATGATTTACCAAATTCAAACTTTAGGGAGTTTGTTGCACCCTTTGGCAATGCCCTACAATGATAACTTGCCTTCTCTGACAAGAGAAAAGCTTTCATAACTAAGAAGCAGGATTTGTCTACAGGGAGCTGCTGGCCATCAGCAGCTGGCCATCATGTATTTTGCTCTCTAATTATTTAATATTTTAAAATTGGGTTAGGCAGAGAAATGTCAATTAAAATAAGACTAATTGTTTCTATAAAAATCTGGAAGATTTGTACAATCAAGCAGAAGAGTTGTTGAAACATCCTATTCCACCTTTCTGAGAATAAAGTAATTTGCAATTTCCACCATAGAACAGCTTCTCATTTTGATATCCTACTGTAACTTGGATCATAATGTAAGAAAGCTATAAAATAGTTATAAAATGTAGTGCAAAATGAAAACGTCAAAAAATAAAAATTATTCAGATCACTAGATTGAATTTAAATCAAACAACCTCATGTTTGTTTGTGTTCTTTTTCCCAAAGGTTCCTCTTACAGCAATTTTGAAGTTTCAGGTTTTCAACCCTCTGAACAAAGACAAACTCTGGAAATCTTCCTGAGTTAGAACATCAACTTTCAGTAGGATCTTCCAAGATTTATTTTGCTGACCCAGCTTGCATTACCAGGGGACACAGCATAGCTGTATCAGATGCAGAGCTCCTGCCATTAGTATATACACAGCTACATCTGGGGTCTCTGCCAGTGCAGCCATTCCAGCACAGCCTCTGAAGGAGAAACTCGGCTTCCATCACTGCTTATCCTGTCTGTTCCTGTTTAGCTTCATATCTCCACACTGGCTCGAAAATGTGCATTTATCTAAAATAAAGCTGGAGCTTCGGATTTCACTTGGCTTGTGAAATTTGGTCCTACCCACTTTTTTTTTGTTTGATTTTTTATATATATACACATGCACATATATACATGTGCATTCACACATGCACAGAAACATACAATGTCAAAGACAGAATATAGGCTTTTCCTAATATTTTCCAGGTGGTTTTTGGGCCCAACAGCTGACTTTTTTTTTTTTCTTTCTAAAGTACTAAGAGGATAAATATTGCCATTTAAAAAATAAACTTCCTCAAAATTGTCCTTTCTGTTCTGAAAGACCGTCTTGTTCTTTGGGTGATTTATGATACCAATCTGTAACTACACGTGTATTGTTCAGAGTGTTCAGCAAACAAGACGTGAGTGTTTGAAATACTTCAGGGCAGGAAGACGCGCAAAACGTTAAAACGGCCTCCCAGTTCTAGCACGGGCACTTCAAATCCAGTGTCTTCTTTCCCGTTAATACATCTCATGCTGTCACTGCCTCTTCATTTCCACATAAACCAGCATTTGCTGTGCAGAGAACAAAACCAGCCCAAGTTGAGTGCATTCCCACTTTTTAAAGTGTTGGGCCACTGGCCAGCTGGGCCAGAATTGTTTGATTCTTTTTTTTTGTGTGAATGCTTACTGGATGCCCAGGCAAAATTTCAATGTAGGAAGGCTATGGGCCAAGTGAAGTGCAGGAGCGTGATGAATGTTAGGAAATGGGTGTACCAGGACCACGGAAATCACTGTTTGGTGGCAGGGTTGGGCCAGCTCTTTCCCTGGCTAGTTAAATCCCAGAGGTTCCCACCAGAGAGAGGGCACCATGGACCTGCTGCCTGAGGAAACCAATTTCTGTTTCAAGAGGATGGGACTGGGAAGTCTCCAGAGAGAGGAGCAAAGAAATTAGCCTTAAAAGACATGAGGTCTGAAAGTATTATGGGAATCCTGAAGGCCACAGCCTGAGGGTTTTTGGGCAAGAGAGGAGACCAAACCCATCCCCCTGCAAGACCAACCATGTTAGGGAGAAAGCCAGACAGTGGGGAGGAGAGGGAAGAAAGAGGTGTAAAAGGAAGATCTGGTAAGTCAGAGAACCAAGGAATAATTTAGGCTGGGAGACACCTCTGGAGATAACTCAGTCTAACTTTGAGTTGGGCTGAGATCAACTTGCTCAGGGACTTGTTCAGTCCAGCTTTGAACAGCTCTGAGAACGGGAAATCCCACAGCCTCTCTGGGTGACTTGTGCTATATTTGACCACCATTATGGTAAAAAACTTTTTGGCCTTATATCTAACCGGAATTTTCCATGTTCCGACTTGTGACATTAGAGGGCACATCCCTGCTTGCACCTTTTGTTTATGTATTTGTGTAATACCTGGCTCTGCTGGCACTCCTTGCCTCCACAGCCTTCTAAAGCAAGAAACTTCCCCAGCTGATTACCAGCTCTGCAAGAAGGTCCTGGTTCAGAGGCTCATCCTGGTGGTCTAACCCAAGAATGTCCTTGAGGTGGTGGTGAGGAGATGGACAACAGATAACTCCCTCTTCATACACCTTCTCCCTCTGTTAAGACTCATTTTTCCATCATAACCTATTTTCTAGGTTGGGGCTCTGTGACTAACAGTTCCACAAGCATTTGACTTGCCTGAAGAATATTGTAAAGGTTATTAATTTCATCAGTGACTGATTTGCATAAATTTGTTCAGCCAGCACTACAATAGCTCTTTCTGGCCAAGTCTGAATGAGTTACACATCTAATATTATATATCTCACAAATGTTATGCGTGTATTACCTACGTGCACATGTACTCACACATACATTCATCACCTTGATACATCCTTTCATGTCAGGTATGTGAATTATTTTGTTTATAAGAAACAAAGTTCCCTCCCTGTGCCAGGATTAAGGAGACCTGCGTTTCTTTCCTGGCTCTCCTTGGGATCCCATGTGATCCGGCCAAGTCATTTCATGTCTCTGTGCCTTTGCCTCCCATCCAGAGAGCAGGGGCAGTGCTGGAAAAGTAACCACATGGTTCCCTCTCCACGGAGCTGCATCCCGGAGGTGCCAAGCGGGAAGAGCGGGGATGTGTCATTATCTGCAGAACAATGGTAATTCTGACATTCCTAATGCCATGGCAATATGAATATTCAAAATAGCAGGGCCTTTGTTAGAGATCCTGATTAATCAGTGATTAATATCGCTGTCATTTCCTGGAAGCTTGGAATAACGTGTGCTGTGCTCTTATCTGGAGAAAAGGGAAAGAGAGAGGGGGAGAAGGCAGTGTTGAGTGTACCGGCACATGGACTTCAGTCGTGTCCATAAACAAAGGCTGGAGACTCGATTATGGACTAACACTGGTTCCCAAACCAGCCTTACTCCTGTGACATTTACGCTGCTCAGGTTCACGTACTTAACACTCAGCTCCAGGAACCCTCCCTGATTCCCAAGTGCCGCTGGTGTCACGTGTCAAACCCACCGAACTCCGGGATGACAATGACACACTGCAGCTATTTTCATCTTTCTCTTGTGGACACGCCGTGCCCCTCGGCTGATCCAGCTCGGCAAAACCCTCCTCTGAGCCACAGAGCACATGGAAGATCCACACTGCACCTTGTTGTAATATCGGTCCCTAATTAAGTTGTTTCTACAAGAATGCATCTTTGAAGGACACACATATTTTAGTGGAAAATTAAATTATTAAGCAGTATTTGGGACGTCTCTATTTCACTGGAACATCTGAAGCTAACTTTACCATCAAAGCAAGCATATCACATAATTGCAGTCGAGTTGCTGGCCACAGTACATCTCCAGCACAACTTCTCACTCCATTATGTGGCTCAGACAGAAGAATTTTGCCCTCAAATTCTTGTTATGCACACATATATTGCATATTTTCCTCCCTGACAAAGCTTAACTGTATACAATTCCTCTGCAATGAATTACTTCTCTAGGATTTAACTACAAAGGCCCATTTGGAAACCATAAATGCGGCATCGACCACAAAGGACAAATCCTACACTTTCATCAAGGCAAAACATAGAAACTACTTAACTATGGAAAAACATGGAGCACTAGCAACATCTCTTCAGAACGGGTCTAGGCTTGGCAGACAGACATGTCCCCTTCAACCAAGGAGTTAAGAAAAGAACCTGGTTCAGTATTGGGAATAAGGAAATGGAAGAGCTGGGGTGCAAATTTCATTCATACCTAAGCTCTGTAAATTGAGATGGATATGAAGATGTGTGTTTCTAAGAGGACACTTCAGCAAAGATAAGCAGCTAAGTGCTCACAGCTTTGCTTGTGTCAATGTTATCTGTAGATACACTTTTTCCATAACACTCTGAGTGACTTTTTAATGTATAGATAATACGTTCCTTAAATGCAGCCCATATACGTGCACTGTATGGCTCTACCATTAATAATGTAAATTTTGCCACTTAATAAAAATATTATTCCTTTCAGGATTCTTCTTTCTGACTTTGTTTGATGAAGCCTCTTTAAACATGCTGAATGGAGTATTTCGGCAATGGCTTTTCCATTACTTCCTGCACTAGACTGCCCTGTCTGCTGAGAAAGGTGGTGGCTCTGTTTTGGTAGCAGGGAGGGAAGTTTCTTGCCAGAAGTCTCACACTTGCAATTCTTAAAAAGGTCAGAGATGGGGACTAAATTTTAAACAGATGTAGACTTTGTTTCCCTGTTAAAAACAGGCATATCCTTCTGGGTTCTCCAGGCCAGGGATGTCCTGGGGTCTGAGGGAAATTCTGATGTCCTGGTTGCTCATGTTTTTCTTCATGAGGAATCACTATCAGCGATGGCCAAAATTAAACTCCCTGTTTTCATTCCCTGTCCACTCTTTTTCCATCTTCCTCCACCACTCTTGGCAAAATCACCATCTCCCTTGTCCTTAGGGCTCTACTGACCGTATTTCCTTAACTTTTACTGTATGATCCAAATTCTGCCACTCAGTTTTCTGTAAACTCATCCTTCAAGCCCATCCTTACTCCAGGGAACTCCTCCGTGTTCCCCAGCTTGTAGCACTGACTGTTTTCTCCTTACCTGATCTTAGTTGAATGGCTCTTGCAAACACAGGCTAAACAAATATGTATATATATTTATATCATGTTCAAATAATCTTAAGTATTGTAGCAACAAAACCAACAGTAGAACTTTCTTTTTTCTTAATTTAATCACACTGCTTCTAGCATCTGAAAAATTAAACAAGATCTGCAGTAAGCTCTGTGTAAAGATGAATATATAGAGAGATATTTACCAGTTCAAGAAATCTACAAAGTACAGAAGAAGGAAAATGCACACTGCAGTGATGGGAAACTGAGAAATGGGAGAAAGGCAGGCACTTATCAAGGTCAGGCAGGAAGCTTGTGGCAGAGCATGGTATAGACTGCACAATGCTCAGGCACCAGCCCAGGCCTTTGCCAAGCAACTATCCAGCTTTTTAAAATATTCATGGAAGAAAGACAGGCTGGTGCAATGCTCCACAAATAAGACAGAACAAATGACGAGTCATTACCCTGTCGTAGGGCAGACTGCAGAAACTGAATTTGAGGGGTTATTATCTGCTGGTAGAAAGTTGTAGGTATTGCCAAATGCTAATTTAATTTTTTTTTCTGGTTTACAGTGCTTAGGAAAAGTGAGAAGTCTTATTCTCAGCCTTAAGCACTGCAGCAAATTATGTCCAGTGGAGTTAAACTGGCCGTGTTTGCAATCCAGAATTTATATGTCACTGTTTTATCAGATTTCCAGAGACATATAATGTCTCTTTCTGCTGCCAGTAAAACCAGATGCAGAAGTATCCTTGTGTGTTTATTTAGCACAAGATGGTTAATGCCTGGGAGTAGCACACGCTGGGGTGTGGCTTCCATGTCTTGCTCACAGAAATCAGCGCTAAGAGACCAGAATTAAAACAGACTGAAGCAGAAGTGCAACCGGCTGACCTTGGCGCCAGCAGAGTGGGAAAAACATTATGAAAATCTGGACTCAGCAGCCAGGTCAAGGCTGATTTTTACCCCTTGAAATTCAAAGGTACTTGATACAAAGCATTAATATAAGTAAATTCTTTGCTTTCCGTTTCCTTAAGGAAACAAACTTTCAGGCTGCAGGCAGTCCTTTTCATCTCAACTTGAAGGGAAGAAAGAAAATGCTGGGTTGGTCTTTTCAGTGAAGAACTTTTTGCATAACTTCATTAAGACAAAACAAGATGGCATTATAGATTAAAGTAAAGACTTCTGTTAAGCAGGAGGTTAAACAAGTCTTTAAACGCAGCTCCTGCTTCATGTGCTAATCCTGATTTTCTGACAGTCTGGAGGCAGAGTCTTTGGCTCTGTTTGGCTCAGCTTGAGTCTGAGCATCTCTGGTTGAAAACAAATCTGGCACTTGCAGCATTAACTTTGGGCAAAAAGGGGGTGTTGCTCCAAGATGCCTTTGGTGGGAAAAGTATGGTCTCAGTGGAGTTATCTCCTCTCTCACCCTCACAAAGCTCTTCATCAGCAAAAGGCAGTGCACCCTGAGCTGTCCTGCAGCACACAGCCCAGGGACCCCAGAGGACCAAAACACCCACCACAGGAGGGGGATTGTTATCCCACTTACAGCGCTCTGCATGTTGCTCTGCTCCAGGGTTAGGAAAGCAGCCATGTGCCCAGCAAAGCCTTTGGCTGGCAGAAGTGGTGTGGTTGCTCCTACCACAACTGTACAACAGTTCCAGCCTTGCTGAGGACACACACTGGGGTTAAAGTAAAGGTGAGAGCTGAAAAACCAGTTCCAGAGAAGGGTTAAGGCAGGAGAGCAGCTGGCCCACCAAGGGCAGTTCTGGGGAAAAAACCAAAACAAAGCAAAAAGCCCATCTTTGCACAGAAAATGTCCAACAAAGGCAGCATCCTTACAAGTCTTAAAAGTCACCGTTAAAGCAATAAAACTCCTCATTCTGCCTCTGAGGAAGCAGCAGCAACCTCTGATATGTGGGAAGGGAGAAGAAGAGCATTATACATTCTCATGGTTCCTTGGCTCACTCCAGCACTGTTTGATTAACTGGGAGCAAGATTTATGTGCTATAAAGTGCTCTGGGGAGGTTGCTGATGCCAAAGCTCTGCACCTGGGTTTTGAAAGCCTCTCTAAAGTGATGGGAATATCTGTATATTCTCATCTAGGAAAAGAAAGCCCCCCTGAAAATCAAGAGTAACTACTGCTTTTTGGCAGAACAGAGGAGTGCAATTTCACCTAGGAGGGAGATTTGCAAAGATACCAACAACCACTAAATGGCCTGGTCCCTCAGAAATTGGATGTGAGCGAGCATTTCATGGCCATTTACCCCTGGGGAGAGGTGCCCCTTACCCCTCATTAGTGTGGATTCTTCCATACAAGGAAGATTAAAGAAATACCCCATTAAATGATTTCAGGATTGTTATTGTTTTTTCATTTTAAATTATTCTACCCAGTATAATCCCATGGAAACTTACTTCAGAAAACAAAGGAGCTCAGTGCCTTTTAATGGTTAGTGGAGTCACATTCTTGTGTGACATCTGCCTCCAATATGATTCCTTGGAAATGAGCACAGCAGCAGGACGAGCGGTGCAGCCGGGGATGTTATCAGCCTCTCAACAGACTTGGAAATTGATTTTCATAAACTATTGTTTAAAACTATTGTGCTGAGCGTTGAAATTGGCCCATACTGCAAACAATTATGCTGTGCTGATGATATTTTCAACCCCTTTTAGAAGCCATCAACAGTCTGCAATGTCTGGGTGTTGTGCAGGCTTTGTCTGGAAGTGGCATCCTGGCTTCTGCAAGCTCTGACCGAGTGGAAGCTCTTCAAGGGGATGTGTTATCAGTGATTCCCACTGAGCAAGGTTTCCTTCAGAAATAATGCCACGTGGTCAGAGCTCTCATTTGATTTGATTCTTGTTTCAGGGTTGAGCATCATGAACTGGGACCAACTTTAAAGGCTGCAAGAGCTGTGGTGGCTTCAGACTACCCATGAACAGGATAGGAGAAGGGAAAAGGTGTCTGCACTTCAACAAATGGCAGAGAAACAGCAGAAGCAAAACAGCTTTGAGGAGGGAAAGCTGAGACAAACTGGATGCCCTGGCTCATCTCTGCCAAAATAGAGGCCAAGATTTTGACAAATTCTGGAGGCCAGTGGCTTTGGGCAGAGAGAAGGAAGGGGGGAGATGATACTTTAAATGGAAAAGATGCAGCCCAAGGAATTTCTTTGCTCTCATGACTCCATGCCAGTGTTCTTTGGGGTGCAGCCTTAGAGGCCCATGCCTGGGTGGCCATGGGGCACAGCCACCTGCTTGCAGGCAGGGCAGGGCTCTCAGTCTCATCCTCCTGCACTCCAGGAGTGAAGTTGCCACCCAAGGAGGTGATGGTTCAGTGACAAAGTATTGGGAGAGGAAGAGGGTTTGGGGTGTAAGGAGATGCCTTGGAAGGAGTTGAAGGTCTTTGAATCTGAGTTGGGAAAAATATTGCTTTTTCAAAATCATTTGGGGTCTCACTTCTGGTGCACACTGAGGGACCTGCAGTGTTGGAGGCAGTCCCCGCATCGTTACAAGAAAACCTGAACAGCAACTAGTAGGACTTTTATCTTCCTGCCTTTTTGTGGCAAGGCGCTGCCATTACTTGCTGCTGATCCCTGAGACAGACAGACAGACAGATAGGCAGGCAGCAGTGCCCTCTGTACCTCCCACCTCTGTACTCGTGCCAAGCCCTTCAACCGCACAAGGTACGAGCACAAAATTTGCATTTAGGCTTTGAAGCAAAAACAGTATCTCCAGGGCTTCACGTGGATTAGGTCATTAGATCTCTCCTGTTGGACAGGAGCTCCCTGAAGGAATGCAAGGATGTAAGCAATGTTTTGTCTTTGAAAGAAGTCGAGAGCCATTTAACTCCCACTTGATCCTTCCAATTATGCAGCCTGGTTCAAATCTAGAGGGGACTCGAGGAAAAGAGAAGCTATGGTTCTGCGAGACACCCTCAGTTCAAACAAGTGATATTTGACTCTGACCAATGGCTGGTCCGCAGGCACCCGCACTGCCTGGCTTGTTTCTGGGTGTCCAGGCTCCCTGGGACTCAATGTTCATGTGAACAATGGGTGCATAAATTCCCCAAATGTCAGGCACTTCCTGGCACTTACATGTACTGGATGCCTTGTACTCGCTGCTCTCTGCACAAGGCTCCCTGCTAGATGATGCTTATGCCTTTGGAAATGCCTGCAGCCACCTCCAGCCTGTTACCTGAAGGCCTTGTGGTCACCTCACCTGTCATCTGAAAGGTTTTCCTGGCATGATGGAGAAGAAGGGCAAACCAGATTTACCTTCATTGGCTCCAGACCTCTCCAAGTTCTCCTCACAGGAGCAGAGCTAATTTGACAGCAGGAGCAGGGGTGCTGGTAGACGCCATGGAAAAAAAAAATCACAGTCTTGCTAGCACAGGAATTTCTGCTTTGTTTTCTTTCCAAAGGGGTGCAGAGCACAGAGCTTGTTCAACAGCCTCTGGAGGCATCAGCTGTCCTCTTTCTGAGGGCTGCAGAAAGGCTGACTTTTAAAATCTCTTATGGTGCCGCAGTTATACCTCAAGACCAGTTTTACAGATAAGGAGTCCATCTCATTTTGAAATGCAAAACAGGTAACTGTACATGCAAAGGGACTTTTCCAGATTAATAAGTAGCCAGCTGCTAAATTGGAGTGATCCAATCCAACACTATCCTGTCACCATGAAGTCTGAGGAGTTAAATGTGCTTTAAGAGATTGATCTAGAAAAGAGATATTTCAGATGATGAGTTCATGGAGCCAGAAGTGCAGTCTGGGCCTGTGATACTCCTGTTAACATGCTAGCCATAAAATTGCACCCACATCCATACACACACTTATGCATATGTATGTATATTCATCTGCTAATTGCCCTGTAAATGAGATGTTGGTACTATCTAAAAATGAGACATAGTGCACACTGAGGAGTGCAAGGATTTTATCTGCAGGCTTGTTTGTAAAATGCTGACATTTAAATCCAATGCACTTCTTATTTTCTGTAATCTGGATGCCCAGGTGGGGACAAGTTGTAGTGGTGCTGCTGATGGAGCTCCAGCAGCACAGATCAGCAGAGGACCCACCCATGCAGAACAGCATGAACATCAGTTCCTCTTGTTTCCTTGTGAACTAGTGTGATTCCTCTCTCTGATGAAGTGGCAAACCCGTCTTCCAGGATTCCAGCTGGCATGGTATAAGTCTGTGCAGTGTTCTTCATTGATGGTAATTTATGAAACTTTAACAAGAGGGGGTTTAACGGTGCTAGAGAGCTCAATTTCTTGAACCTCAGACTGAATCTCCACATATGCAGAGAAGGCAGGCTATAAATAATTCCTGTGCTGTTTTATAAACTATTCTAAGTAGCAACTATCATCTGTTAACCTTATTTGCAATTGGTACATGCAGCTAAGGGAAACAAATGAACTGCTGCTGAATTAATTCGCAGCCCATCCAGAAACTTTTTTGCACTTTGTCTGGAAAGTTTCCAGGCAGCAGAGCAGCTGGCATGCAAAAAGTGGGTGGCTTCCTAGGAAAGGGGGTTGGCTTTTTTTTGTAATACAATTTGTTTACAAAAATATCCACCTTTGGCCAGATTAATTCTGTCAGCCTGACTGGAGTAGTCCATTTTAAAGAGAGTAGTCTGTGTTGGTTCAGACTGCCTTTGTTTATCACCGATGGGGCAGAGACCCTTCCTCTCAATATTCCCCTTAGCATGAGAAAAGCTCCTGGCAGTGTCCACATCTCTCTTCTGCCTCACATGGGACTAAAGCAACTCCTCTAAATGAAGCACTGAAGTTTCTCATGGTCCCTGGGAGAGCAGGAAGATGGTGTGATGGTTTGGGGGATTGCTGGTGCCTGAAGGTGAAGGAGGACTGAGCGTGTGCCTCTCCCATGGGTTAACAGGAAGATCTCTGCTGGGCTGCAGGCAGTTCCTATCTAGGGGAGAGCTTTATAAATAATTTTCTTTCTTTTCTAGGAACGTGCCCAATTTCTTATGTCAGTTGCCCCACTGTGTTTGCGGCGAGAGAGAAACAACAAAAAGAATTTTCTAAAACACTCCTCTTCAAGAATAACACTTCTCCCAGAAATGCAGCTACAAAAATTCTCCTTCATCTCTTCTGTACAGGTTTTTGTTGGTTTTTTTTTTTGCTGTTGCATGCCTGGGTCAGGCCTCCCATGGCGCGTGCTGCAGGATGTGCAGGATGTGGCCCGGAGCCCTCCTGCTTCCATGGCCCTGAGCTCACGCTTGTTCCAGCAGTAAGAACAACACTGCTAATAAGGATAATGACTGCCAAGATGGAAGAGTATATCTGATGTTTTCACAGGTGATGTAACTTTTCTTGATATGGAGATACCTCTCAAACCCCTTCAGCTATATTTTTTATTACACTCCGTTTTCTTTTATCTCTTTTTTTCTTTACATACACTTCTGATCCTGGTATAAAACAGCTGACGCACACATGGACAGACAAGTTTCCACAAGCAATTAAAACTTTGGGTGCAGACACTGGTGTCCTATAAATGACATTTCTTTTGAGGAAGGGAGGAAACACAATGGGAAAGAAACTGTTTTAACTTCAAAAACAACAACAGTAAAAGTTTGAAGTAATTTCCTAGACGAGAAAATAGTTAAGAGCCAAATCACTGCATTAAGTACAACATAAATCCTTCATCAGTAATGAAAATTTAAAAAAAAGTCTTGAGAACCCTGGAAGGCTAAAGAGATACTCAGCTGTGTAGGGTTGAAGGTGGCACTGGAGGGAAGATGGAACATTTGCCATGCCTGGTCCTCTCCCAGTGCCATGGGACACAGTGGTGTTACTATTGAGGCTGTTTGGAAAAGTTTTAAGCCAAAGAGTGATCTCAGTTACTGTGGCTGGAGCAGCTCCACTAACTTCATCTCGAAATGCTACTCCAAATTTTGTCGTGCTCGTGGATGATGGGAGTTTGGTCTGTTTGCCCTGGAGCCACCCCACAGGAGTGCCTTTCCCCTTCCCTGCAGGAGCACGTACTGTAACACATTGCCTGCTGCTGCTACAGAAGCAAGGGGGAAATTGCACAGGTGATTAATGCCTGAAGTTTTTATGGATGTTCATAAAACATCACTTTCTGTGACCACAAGAATTCAAAGCTTAGCCAGGCTATTGGATCTAAAAGGTTTTCACCACGATATTTTTCTTTCAAAAACAGAAACAAAGCAAAATCCTTATTCTTTCATCTATAGAAATACACTCCTGAGGAGCTACTGGAGAGTGTAACAAGAGCTGGATCCCTTCCCATTCCAACTCAATGCTGAAGTGGCTGCTCTGGGGTGGCTCCCTGTCATCCTGGGATGAAGGAGAGCCAGTCTGGAGCTGCAGCCTGCCAAGGTGTCCACCAGCAAGGCTGCCCTTGGGTACGCACCCCTGAGCCTCCTCGGGGACATACCACGGAGCTTTCCGCAGCTCCCAGGGGATGGTACCCTGTGCTTGGCTCCATCGTTAGGGCTTGCAGGAAGCACTGGAGACAGCGTGGGCAGGTGGCATGGGCTGGCGGGGGAGGAAGGGCACGGCCACCAGGAAGGAGGCTGGAAAGGTGCCCCGGCACGCCGGGCCCGGGCACACCGCTGGGCTGGGGCTCACTGCGGGCCACGGGGCTGGCTGGGAAAACCCACGGGAAGTGTTACGACATCACACCAGGACGGACCAAAGCAGCTCCACATTCAACCCCCACCTCGCCTTGAGGGGGGACATCTCACGGCTTCGCATGGCGCTGTGCCCACCTACAAAAGCCTGATTTTCGCCTGGCTCGGTCGGGGCAGAGCCTGGGCACGGCAGCACATACAAGCCAAGCACAGGCAGCACAGCCTTGCTGGGAACCCTGTGGCCCTCCCTTGGCCACCGTGTCACCCCTCAGCGGCGTGTGGGATTGCCATGAGCACTGCTTGGATCTGGCCCAGAGCAGCCAAATCTGTGCCCTGAGGGCGCCCGTTGCTCCTGCCCCGTGTGCTCCTGCCAGCTGAGTAACCCCGCAGGAATCAGGCACCGGGATGGCGGCGGAGCTGCCGGGCACGCGTCGTGCCACCAGCACCGGGGTGTGCGGGGCCCCTCCCCGTCACCCAAAAGCCTTGCGGAGAGCATCCCTGCCCGAGCCAAGAGCGAATACCAGAGGCATGAATCCTGCCCCAACAGCTCATGGTTTGCAGAGCTAAATTAAAATGATAAAGCGGCTGCAGGGCCGGGCAGGCTCGCTGGCACAGGGCTGGCGGCGGCGCCGGGGCCATCGGCTGCTCTGGGTTCTCACCACTGAGGTGTTTGAGCTGGGGAAGTGCTGCTCCTGCCCCCTCCTCTGCTGCTCACATTGACCCTGCTGTCTTGGGAAGGAGCTCATCTCCCAGGACAGAGAGGGATTCACCTGGTGCTCAGGTCCCATCCTTGCCCGGAGCTTGGCTGAGCAGCCGTGGTGGGTTTAGTCCTGTTTCTGTACATGCTCAGACACTCAAACACACCCACTTGGAAGAACCACTGTGGTCTGCACCAAGGGACACCATTGCATTTTTCTCTTCACCTTAGGGTGGCTGAACCTTTGATGTTGAAGGTTGAGGCTGTTGCTGTGAAGGGCAAAACATTTGAGGGATTTGCCCTTTTCCAACCCCCACCACTGCGTTGACTGGAGGGATTCAGCTCATCTCCCCTTGGTCTAGGAAACTTCAAGATTCACCTCTTCCCTTCAGCCTAACCCAACTTCTACCCATGCAGAGTCTTATTCTTACACACTGTGTCTCTGGTCCACCAGGAGAGACACCTTCCCTGCCCTTGGCTTCCACAGCAATAGGCAACTCCCCTGAAGTTTGATGGCTCTCCTACACCCCAGCTTAAACTGATAAGTTGCTGCATGCACAAATACTTGTGTCCACTCAAAATTCCCTCAAAGTAGTTCCAAGAATAAGAAACCTTTCACAGTTCTGGTTGCACCTCACCACCAGTGCTCCTCTTCCATCTTTCCCACAAGAGCTCCCCTCCTCTCTCCCCATCCACACCCATTTGTGGGTTTAGGTAATCAGGAATAAATACCATAGTAAGCATGTTCATGTGGCTGGAATATCGCTGTGATCCCTCAGCGCTGATCTCTCTTTGCTGCCTGACTGTAGGAATAAATGTTATTAAAATTCAAGTGTTTTGCAAAGGGCCTGAATTCTTACTCATTTTGCATCAGGATCCTTTGCTGTTCTTAGAAATTGTCTGCCTTTCCAACGTCCAGCAAGAGGTCACAGGAACCACGAAAGCCTGAGATACACATGCTTATGTGTCCTGGAGCTTGCTGGCTGTTACAGTGCCCTGAGACATTCTCCCTGCTCTTCCTCCTCAGGGGCATAGCTGAGCTGCTTCAAGGGCAAATATTCCAATTATAGACGAAGCAGGGAGCTCTCAGAGGCAGGTGTTAACATTCAGCTTAAAGCTCCAGCTTTTCCAGTGCCTCTTCCGAGGTTTCCAGGCGGCAGATGTAATCCCCTCCGCCTCCCTTTCTGTCTGCAGGTCTCACTGTCCTCTGAGTTCACATCACTGTCGCCTCGTGGTAAAATGGGAAACATCTGAGGGACACCTCTGCGATAGGAGAGCAGGAGCAGAGGCAGGACAGGTGTGTGGAGCACCCTGAGTTCATGGGGTAGCACGAGTGGTCACCCCAAAACCCACATAAGGGTAGGATTGCAAAGCTGATGGCCGAGGGGAGCAGCCAAGGGACTCATTCTTCATACCCTGCTCAGCAGTTGGACGACATCCCTCCATAACCCACCTCCACTCTGCCACAGATGAATGGGAATACCATGGATATATCACTTGGGACAGCAATAGGATCTATATCAAGCACTCTATAGCAATGAATGCCCCATCCTGCACAGGTAAACTACCATTTCTCAGTGGAAGAAGAGGGGAAATAAAAATTGTGTCAAAGACAACCAACCTGTTTTCATGGATCAGGGAACCCTGAGGATTAGTTCCTCTGCAATAACTACTCCTGTAAATAGGTACCAGCCCCTATCATTCACTGGTAATATTCTGTTCTGCCATATTTCTCAGTTAACCTTTTCCATCACCAGGGATAACAGTGTCAGAACTGAATGGACAAAATATCTGACAGGGAATGGGACGTCAGGAGAGCCAGTCCAAGTTTTAATGCTGTGAGCTCGGGCAAATCACTTATCTGTTCCACTGTTTATCCTTCCACACTTTGTCTGTCTTGTCTGTCCAGACTACAGGTGCTTTGGGACAGACACCATCTCCCAAAAGTTGTTTGCAACAATTGCCCTGAGAGAGCACAGAAGAACATAATAAGTGCTTAGTGTACCATAAAATTATTTAGTAAATAACAGGCAGTTGTGAGTCACTGCCCTGTAATTCCATGTCTGGTTCTTGGTGAGTATTTTTATACACAACTAAGAGACATAAGGACCTACACCCCATCTTCAAAAGGAGGAACCTAAGGGTCTTGACTCACATGGAGTTAAAAATGCAATGGCTGAGGCAGGCAGACATCCTGCCTCTCTGGATGGGGAACACGAAGAGGACAGCTGGGAGCAGTCCCTGACTTCAGCTGTCCCACTATGTAGTGGCAACCACAAGACCCTGAACTCCCATTACTTCAATCTTTTTAGTCCCTTCTGAAAACACAGCTTCATTTCTTGACACTTAGGGATTTACTGGTCTTTTGGCATTAAAATGTGTGTTTATTTTGTTGTGTTTCTTTTGCCTTGGTTATTTTTTCTGGCCCCTGAGCAGGATTTTGTCTTCTTTATGGTATTGTTTCTTGACATAAAAAGGTTTGCTGAGGAACAGCTATGGATCAGCTTTGGTGTGCAGAGCACTTGAGAAGCACCCAGCTGTGGGGACAGCTTCATCTGTGGTCACCTTGTGAGTGACGTGTCCCACTGTCCCTTTGTTTCCTCATGTGTTGTTCAACTTTCAGACTTCATGATAGCTCAGTGAAAAATCTTGGGCAATCCTGGCAAATGCACACCACAGAAAATTGGAGGAGGCCTGGGTGTGTTGGAAAGTCTGTGCGTGCACAGCTGATCTGTGCTTTTTTTGTCCCCAAGAGCCATTTCCATACCTGATAGCGTTGGTGGGTCTCAAGCTCCTGCTCTCAGGTCTCTTCCACTGCCTGTTTCAGCAGTGCAAATAAAACTGCTGCCAGGTGAGATGGTAGCAGGAGGTGGGATAAAGTGGGAAATAAGGTTTGTCTTGGTGAACATGAAAATCTGATAGGTGTGGCAGCTGGATCAGCCAGATGTTTCACCAGGTTCAGGGGACTGTTTGAAGAGGTGAGATGTGGAACCAGCATGTTCATTCTCTCATCAAAGAGCTTTACATGTATCCCCACAAGCAAGGGACCAATTTTAAGCATTTGCATGTGATAATCTTGTCTGACCAATTAAACCAACCACCAGATTTTGTGCCCTGTACTGAAATGAGAATGTCTGTGTGACTGTGCCAGCAGGAGGAGAAATTAGAAATCGGAAATGCACAGAAACATATGTTACAGTAAAAAAATGGGGGATGTTCAGGATATTCAGAAGGGGGGCTGTGTCCAGGAGAAAGCAAGCACTTCCTAGATCAGACCCGTTCCTCATCCTCCACATATCCCTGCCGTCAAAGCAGCATCACAACCTGACTGGCAGGGCTCTGCTTCTATGTGGTCCCAGTGCAAAAACCCTTTGCAGACAGAACTAGAGGTCCCAGGCCATCGAGTGCATTTTCTTCTGGCAAAAACGACAGGGCTGTTCATCCTGGGTCCCAGTGCATTCCTGCTGCCACTTCTCCTTAAAAGGCATCACCCACCTGGCCTGATTACGAACATGAACTGAGCAGCCTCACACTCACCCTTGCGTAGCAACTGCTGGATAGTGACAGATTTTCAGGGAATTGGTGGTTATCTGATACATAGTTGAGCAGCCACATTCAAGGCTATAATTGATCCTTGCTCTCTTTTCTTTGCCACAAGCCCACCTGCTAACTGCAGCTCTTTCCATCAGGTTGTCCTCTAAAAAAACCGAGGGATTAATCTTGTGGCGTAGCTCGAATTACACAGGAGTTATTTGGCAGAATAATATCTGTGCACTGAGCTAAAGAACCAACCTGGGAGTAAAAAAAAATCAAACAGGGCTGTGCTCTTAATGTTTAAAACCTAGAGACACAGCGTAACAGGCAACACAGAGGGCAGATTTGCATTTTTATTTTCATTTTCAGGGGGTTCTCTTGTGCTGTGACATGCGCCCCAGGCTAATGCTGCTTTACCTTAAACTGCTCCCCTCGGGTGAATTTAACAGCTAACAGCTCTCGTGTTATTCCAGCTGTAGGCAAAATGTGTGGCACTGTGCTTTTTATTTGAAAAAGAAAGTCACACTGGTGCAAATAAATGAGACTGGAATCACTGATGCTGTGGATTATTTGCGGCTTGGGAAGTACATGAGGTTGAAAAAATAACTCATTTATGGGCAGGTCACTATGGAGGTTAAGACCTGAAATTGAGTCATTAGCCATGTTCTATAGCTATGTTTGGTAATGTTTCTTAAATTATTCTTTCTGCAGAGATAAAATCACTGCTTTCTTTTCTCCCTTTTCTGGTTTTATGATCACAGAATACATTAACATATATTCATTTTTTTGCACTTGTATAGTTGCCTTCACATGTTTATGAACACCAATGAATTTAGCACAGAGGCACTTGGACATGGACAACGATTTACCAGCTTAGAGGTGAGGAAAAAGACCTGGGGACAAATAGCAGGGAAGGAGAAAGTGGCTGGAGGCAAAGAGAATACCACGGAAGTCATGGACAATCCGACGTGCTTCACAAAACTTCCACCTGGATCTGCTGATCACCAGCACATGACCCTGAACTCGGACACCAGCACAAGGGAAATTCCTTGGGGAAGAAAGGATTATGAAAGCTTGGCCTGGGAGTCATAATTACTGCTTAGCTGTGGGTTCTGGCAAACCCTGATGTCAGGGCAACACAGCGAGGTGGAAAACCCTTCTGGCTTTGGCTTGGGCCACGCTGCCACTTCGTGCCTCTGTCTCCTCATCTGCAGGATCCCTCTTTCCACAGGTCTGTCTGAGCACCTCAGTGAATTCTCACAAGGGGAGCAAGCCTTGAATAACGGTGACCCATCTACATCACAAGGATAGTGCTTTTAGAAGAATAAAGTGCTTCTTTCTGACAGCCTTGCCAACAAACTCACTGACAAAAGAGCTGTTTGTTGGACAGGAGCTTGCAAACATTAAAGCCTGACCTCAGCCATGATTACTGGTGCAGTTAAAATCACTGCACAGTTCACAGCAATCCAGGAGTAAATTAAACCTCTGTTTGCAGAAGGGGCTGTGTATTCATATGCCCCTGTAAGCCAGGGACATATTGATTTTCCAGCTGGGGTAATTTCCAATTTAATGAATTACTACTAAAATGAGAAGAGTTTTCTCCCACTCATTGCAATCACACACGAACGCTGGGGCTCAGCTGGCGAGCCAGAATCTGTGAGATGCTGTTAAACAGAGCAGTTTTCCAGTTTTGCAGGGGATTCCTCCAGATTTTGAGCATTATTGCAGGTCAGATCTTCTCAGGACAAAGCAGAAAGGCGTGTGGCCTGATCTCCAGACTGATCACCCTATCAAACCACCTCCAGTCCACACCTCCCTGCACTGGCACATGAAGAGAGCTGTGCACAGAGCTGAGGGAACCAGGCCTTTGGAAGGGGCAGAGTGACTGGACAGGCTTTAGGTAGCAGAGCATCCCCATGGCATCAAAATCCACATGGCATTAGTAGCATTTATTCCTTAGCCATCATTTATGAATTATTTGGGGTTTTATCTAATGTTCCCTTGTTCTTCCCTTCCCCTCACCCCCGAGTTCATGAAGTAGTTCATGCATATGCGGAGAGATTGACATTTAATAGGATGGCGGAAAAATGGAATTAAAAATTTCAGGAAGGAAAATGTGCTGGAAAATGACATTTGATCTTTTAATTGAGACAAATAGGGAGAAATGAAGAGCTGTCAAGTGATGATGTGGGGCTGACAGGGAAGTGGGGTTAGAGGCACTTAAATATCACATGAAGTTCGACAGATTTTCTTTACTTTGAAAAAAAAGAAAATAGTGGAACTTTCCTCAAGTTTTAGATAATTTTCTGATAAATTCAATACCTGGCTTGGCTTTTTTTGTTTTTTGTAGAAAATGCACCAGGCTTCCAGATAAAATGTGTTTCTGATCCATGTGTTGGGTTCCCCTGTTGTCATTGCAACACCTGTCACATCACAGAACACATCTGCTCCTTGGTCAATGACAAATCTGTTCATAGCTGCTAGAAGATTGTTCTTGCTTAAAACATTCTCTCACCTTTCATAAAGTATTTAACTACATCCTGGGGGAGTTTAGAGAAATAATGTCTGTAATTTTACTAAAACTGATTTGTACATTTTCACTCAAAATGCTGGTTTTGCCCTAAATTTGGAATAGATGTGGAAAGTTTTGGATTTTCCTAAATATAATATTTAAAAAAAAAAAAAACTTCTTTCCTGACAAGTGGAAAAATTCAGTTTTCCACTTTTTTTTCCCCTTTCAAGTTATAGCACGTCTTTGTTTTATTCTTCCTTTTGTCCTTTTAAGCCCAGGATTGTGCAGTTATTGGAAAGTCACAGATGACAGGGCTTGTCACCCTCTTTCTCTGTCTCAGAGTTGGATGTCTGGTGAAAGCTCAGCTCAGCCTTTTGCCCCTTCCTAGAGAGCGTGGGATAAGCTGCCAGCTGGGTCTCTCTCCGCTGGCTGTAAAACGAGCCCAGAAGCTCAGCCCCAGTGAGTACCTGACTCTCGAACGGCTGAAATTGCGTCAGATGATTTGCACCCAGAGCGGCTGGAAGAGAAATGAGACACAGGCAAACAGATGATTGCAAGAAAGCTGAAGAGAAAATGCAGATTATCGTAAAATCTATGTGACGTTGAGTGACAAGTGAGGAACAAAGGGACTTGGAATGAAGAGTAAAAGGGGAAAAGTAAGGAAGAGAACTGCAATTTCAAGCATTTTAAAAGATCGATATCAATAGTTTAAATTATTGATATTTTTCAGTACAAAATTCATGATTTCTCATAAGTCATCATTTCATCATTTTAGGATTCATTTCTAGTTTTTTCCAATCTCTGATACACGTTGCAAAATAAATGAAACCCCTGTATCTAACAGAATAGATTCTGGCAGCAGGAACAGCTTCCTCTCTCTTTCTTTGCTTCTCCTTTCCAGCTTCAGCTGTTGTCATCTGCCTTCACACACGCTCCGTGCTGCTTTCCCTGGTTCCAGATGGCCAGGGAGAAGACAGTCAGCCAACACAGTGCAGCCCTACAGGGCAGTCCCAGCAGTCTCTAGAAGAGACAATCCATTTTTCCCTTTCTGGGATCATCCTGTTGCATGTTTCCTGACTATGTAGGACATGGTGTAGCTGATATACCAGCCCTTATTGTATGGATAAGCCTGTCCAGCTGCTTTTTCCTGCAGCACGGAGCATGGCCCCATATGCTTCCATCTTCCCAGAGCTTCTCTCCAGGGCACACAATGCACAACCTCCATTTCAACCATTCTGGCTGGTGACAGGATGGCCTCAGTGTTACTGCAGAAAATTGCAGTTGGAGTAATAGGTAATAGATAAAATAGATATTTTATAATCTAAATATCACAAAATAGATATTTGTGTTGGAGGGTCATCCCATGGGGCACAAAGGAGATCTGGTCCCAAATACTGTGGAACATGGACACAGTTAATTTGTGTCATTTGGTGTCCTGTCAAGGTTCCCAGCCTTGTTTTGGGTAGCAGTGAATTTGGGCCAGCCCCCCAGGGGAAAAGACATCTCGTGTCAGTCTTTGCCCACACATTTATAGCCCAATGTACACTCCTGTTGATGGGAGACTCAAGGGAGAGCCACTAATCCTTGCATGACATTGCAGAGTGGACAGGTCTGGACAGTGGTTGCAGCTGGAGGGAGGACAACAAGGGATTCACGTGGAAACTCCATCTGATCCAATTGGTTCCCATTCTTGGTTTTCCTAAGGCTGTGGTAGTTGTTCAGGAAGTTGCACCATTTGAAAGGGTCACTGGACGAAAGGTTCAACTTGTAGATCTATAGTCAAGTCTGGAATGCTAAGTACAAAGCAGACTCCCAGTGCTGTAGAGGAGATGTGAGGAAGATGGACGTGATTTCAGGTTGTGCCAACCAAAAAAAAAAAATTTCCCATCAGCGTTATGACTTGCCATCTTTCATAGTACTATGAATTTGGAAACTGAAAGAAAACCAGGGAATTTTGGAAGTCACTAGTAGCTATAACGGGAGGTGGTATAGCTGTAGTCAAATAAATGTGTCCCACTTCCAACATTCTAATGTATTTTGTCATTTTTCTGGAAGAGGCGAGAGAATATAATGGAAATTAGGTTTCATTTTCCTTTGTTCATTTCTAGCAGTTCTAGTAATATCTGCAGAAAAACCTGCTAATCCCAACTACACACCCACACAGAGACCCATATTAGAAGCACATCTAAAAATATTTCTAGCCAACCCACAGGTTATATTAACATTATGATACCTCCCTCAGATGCTAAGATTGGGCACACTGGGATAGTCCTTGAATAAGCACATGCTGAGAAATGGTGCTTGTGCCACACCACTGGCAGCGCCAGTGCCCAGGAGAGTGTAAAGGTGGACAAGGATCAAGAAGCAGTGTCCAAACTGGAGTCAGAATCCTTAGAGCTGAAAATAAAATCCAGTTCTAAACACACTTTTCCTCTGGCATACTGGGCCAAGCTGCCTACTCTCTTACATTCATAAATGCTTTACGTCAGTCTGCCATAAAGTGCTTTACCCATATCTTCTTCCCTTTGAAATGGATATAAACCCAAATACCAGTGGATCCCTGCAAAGGATCTTTGTCCATTTCTGCTGGCTTTGTAACTTCTGATGTCCCGATGAGATCAGCCGTGGCTGATTTGATTTGGTGCTAACACGCAGCGTTGCCATGACTCTTCCTTTTGCAAACTCTTTTCTTCTTTTCCCAGAGTCAAATATGGAAAAGCTGTGACAGCAGCATGAGCAAAAGGATATTGGAAATAATCCTCTTCATTCAGCCTGCATGCAAGATTTAGTGGTGCAGTAGCATTGCAAGGATGATTTCCACGCATCTGATAACACTGTGACACCCTATAATAAAACGTATACCTTCTGTTTCATTTTATCCATTTAAGCCCTTTGAGCAACCAGCAGTTGTTGAGTTCCCCACTCCTGCTATTAATAGTCGGGGCAGACCACTCTGCCTACTTAGATTTATTACATTTTAACTAATCTTGATTGAAGTCTTCATACGTAAGGGCTCCAGGGCAGTCACTCACCAGGGTTACACACAACATATACACACAGTTTGCCCTGAAATTAGCTCATTGGATGTCACATAATAACCATGTAATGTGACTAAAAAGCAGGGTTTGATTTCCCCTTTTCCTTATGAAACCTGGACGACTAAACACAAGGATCGCTTCTTTCACCACTGTGGATGTAGTCTGGACTTCTACCCATGTGAAAATCCCTCTGAAGTCTATGAAGAAATTTCCCTGAGTAAGGAAACTTGTGCAACTCCACAAGTTTTGCCTATACTGGGTAGCCATGATTCAAAAGACATCACACACAGGAGAGAAGATAAATTCCTCCCCAATACTCTGTATTTTTTGCTGAATATTTTCTATAATCGATTTTATGTAGTGACATGTGAAAACACACTCAGGGGAAAATTTGTGATGCAGTTTCTCAGCTGCAAGATGAGATCTAACAAGCCCCATATACGTATTGCACAGGGATGATGAAAAGGGAGATGCTCTCCTCATGGCAAAAGGGGTTTGGAGCTGCCATGTCCCTCTGTCCCTCCTTTTCCCCCCAGGACAGCATGAGTAAGATGGGTGCCTGGCTGAGAAAGGACTTCTGAAGACACTCAGAACACTCTGCTTTGAATGCAACCTTGCAGTTCCTGTAGCCAAAATATTTTGTTGAATTTTCACGTTTCAGTTTCTATTTCTCAAATAAAAAGTCAGTCATGCTCACTTTCGAAGTGATGTGTCAACGTTAAATGTTTCTCTGAGAAACATCTAAAACCTAAAAATAAAATAAAATAAAATGAAAATACTTCCCATTCTGGGCAGGAACGTCACCATTCTTAGATTCAACACACCATGAATGTTTCCAGGAACTGAATTTGCCAGTGAATGAGCTGCACACCAGCAGTGCACCCTGACTACAGACAGCCCTCTCTAGGCAACCTTGGGAGACCCTGCTCCGGGAGAAAGGGCTATTACCCTTTAAAAATCCTCAAGATACAGCTTATTTTGCCTGAAGCTGATTTTCTCTGGATGTCTGCTGCAACTGGTGCTGGGGACAGGCATGCAGTGGCATCGGGGATGGTTTAGCAAATGCTCCTATTGCAAGAATAGGATAAATCTCTTGGGTTTTAAAGATCGGCTTCAAAGTGCCTGCAGCTGGTGCTCTGCAGGTCGGGAAGGGCAGTGGGTTTGTCCGGGCTGAGAACATGCAGGAGTCTGGGCGAGATGCAGTGGGCATGGGCAGAGAAACTGCACCGTGCAGGGAGGGCACAGCAGCGGTGCCGGATGCCGCCAGCTCCTGGAAAAAGCACCAGGAAATCTGACGGGTTCAGCACATGTGGAGCTTCCTGACCTCATACAAACCTCCTCCACCACTTGTGTACAGCAGGTCCAAGGTGTCCAGGGTGTGTTCAATCTATTCACCATGTACAGCCTGAAGGTGACCAAGGCCAGACTGTGGGATTTGGGGACGCTGGCAGCACGCTGCAGGCCCCTGTGAGAGAGTGCACATGAACTGCAGAGACCTCCTCACATGTTCCTGGAAACTCTGTGAAGAAACCTGGCTATTGCCAAAATTCTGCATTTGGGGAGGGGCAGCAAGAGACTGATAAGAAACTGTTTTCTTGACAGTTCAGCAAAAATTCCAGGGGAGGGCTGGTTCTCTCTGAGGTCTGGCAATGGGTTATGGCTCAACAGGGACTTTCAACCTATTGAAGCCTTCCTGTTGTGTGGGCCTAGGACAGAGGTGACAGTTTTCTCTTGGTTCCTTCCTCTGGCATATTGGGGTTTCTGGCTTTCCACTGGAAATTTTAGGTGTTGAGAAGAGTCCTGATCCTGCGCTGCATGGCAGGGACATGCAGAGGCAGCACTGGAGAGCTGAGTGATGCTCACAGCATTGGTGAGGCTGGACTGGATGGCCCCAAAGGCCTTCCCATCCTGTGTTGGATGGCATCCTCTGCTTTGAACCACTGCTTTGACCCACAAGCTGGGGGATGAACATTTGTGCTGCTCTGATGTGCCAAACAGGCAGAAAATTCCCCCTTTTACTGATCTTTCTGTCCCTGATTGTGCAATGTGCCTCTGCCTGCTTGGGCAGAGAAGGAGCCTTTCATGGAGAGCTGGTGGCCTGTGGCATTTGTGCTCAGGAACAAAGTAAAAGGGAGATGTGGGAGCCAGTGTTAGGTGTGGAAAGGTGATGTGGACTCTGCTTCAGTGCCTGCGTGGAGCAGCTGTGTCTCAGTGGTGTCTGTCAGGAGCAGCGGCGTGTTTGGCTTGTGACACTGGCACACACCACACATAGCTGAAGGGACCTCCGCATACCCACTGGAATCATGAAAACATCAGCTGCAGGGGATTTGCCTCTAATGTCTTCCTTGGCACAAACAGGGCCTCCCCACCCCCAGCAACCAAATAATACACCCCCCATCAGCTTTTGCCATAATATGTAATGCAGATCAGCATTCCCATCAGGGAAACCCAAACACTTTTATAAGCAATTTCACAGAGAGATGCTTCTCTGAGCCCACATAAAGCAGAATCTGGAACAAGAGATACAACACTGATGAATTCATCCATCACTGGCAACATATTTGGGAAATTTGATGTCTTTTTCTGTCTCACCTATTGCAAAACTCCGTATCTTATCAGTTGTTCTAAACAGTGTCCAGATTTCCTCTGTAAATCATTTTTAATTCACAGACATCACTTTGTGACTGTTAATGACACTATTTACAAGACATTTTTACAGTTACCAGCAGCTTGATATATGTATATATTTCAGTGAAAAGAAAACAATTGAGCAGCCAAGCAAAGCACGAAGATTAGAATGTTGTTTTAAGACTGTTGAGGCACAACAGGGATGGGAGAATGTTTTGGTGGGAGAAAGAGAGAAATCTCAGTGGACACTTTGGGGCAAAGACTCGGGGCCATGACTGGGGTCTCTGCTGGGGATTCCAGGCTGGGAAACAGGCTTTGCTGTTTTCTGCCAGCTGGGAAACCCTCTCCTTTTCCATGGGTGTGGATTTCCCTGAAATATTGTGACTGCAATGTGTTTTCCCAGGGCTTTGCATGGAAGGCAGGAGCCCATTGAGCAATGCTGGTGAGGCAGCCACTGTTGCTGCATCCCTTTCCCAGCTGATGGGCCCTGGTCTGAGATGGAGCACTCATCCTCATCCCAATCTGCAGGGACTTGCCAGCAGTGCCGAACCCACAGGAAAACCGGACCTTGCTCAAGGTCAAGCCCAGCAAAAGCCCTCCCTGAGGTTCATTCCTGGGGTGACCTCAGCATAAAGTTGTCCCATAGCAAGGAAATGTGTGTGGGAGAGCAGGCAGAGAAGGGAAGCAGAGCTGTGAGGAACGGGAGAGGCTGGGATGGAAAATCCATGAACATCAAGAGCCCGAGGGAAAAGCCCCAGTGGTAAGCAGTGGGTACTGAGGTGTGGAGGCCAGTCTGAATCCCCCAAATGCTGGGGCAAGGCTTTTGCAATCCAGGAGAAAGTGCAATCAAGACCTGGCAGAAGTGTGTTTGTTCAAGCCATGCTTCTTTGATGCTGCTGTGGCCAAAGTACATTGAAAAGAAAAACCCTATTTAAAGAAAATAAAGGGCTTAACAGAGCGTATCAATTATATAATAACAATACTTATAAAACCATCTGCTGGCCTCCGATGCCTCACTTAGTCACGAGCAATTACTTGGTGCATTTCACTGTCCAAAGAGCAAGAAGTTCCCTGCAGAAAGCAAACTCAGAGGTGCTTCCTGGGAGAAGCTGCTATGAAGTGAAGCAACATCCTGGTTGCTGAAACCCCTGCTGTGAGCCAGCACATCAAGGAAGAAGAGCATTTCACTCAGCTTTTCCTTCCGGGAGCCATTTTGGAGGAAGCCTTCATCAACGAAGCCAGAGTGTGCCCCTAGCTCTAGCCCACACTTTTTAAACGTCACCCAGGGCTTTGCAGCGGGCTTGGGTGGGCTCAGCCAAGCCTGGCGTGACAGGAATTCCTCAAAAAATGATCTGCATGCCCCCCTTGAGCCTCCTCATGCTTGTGCTCCCCCCGCCCCAGGGAGGCAGGAGGACTTTGTGAGGCTGCCGTGGTCCAGACAGACTCGAAGCAGCCCCACAGGGGTGATTGATGGGCCCTGTGGTGGTGGGAGCGCTGAAAATAATCCCAACACATGTTTCCCAGTAGCACCTGGCAGCCAACCAGAAGACAGCACTAGCATTTCCTAAATACTGGAAAAATGACTGTCGCTGCAGATGCCTCGCTAAATATAACCCCGGTGATGTGGCAGCCTGTGAAAGGCTGGAGAGGGGCAGCTACCCAGGACATCCGTACAGCTCTGGTCCCATCTGAGCCCTGGCTGCCATCCCGGGGCTGCAAGATCTCCACAAGTTGCTTGTGGAACAGGCTTCGAAGCCACAGACCTGATGGGGAAGTGTCACTCAAGGCATAGGTGTCAATAAAATACTGGAAATTAAAAATACGGAGCTATCAGAGCAAAGCAGGCTCTTACTGTCCACGGGCAGGAGCTGTGATTTAGAGTGTCTCTCCATGTTTTGGTCTCTCTGGGAGGGGTTTTTCCCTCCTTTGAGGCCAAAGAGTTGGAACAATGGGGTCCTCCATGGTGCCCGCTCTCTGCAGAGGGACCCAGGCAAGGCCCTCCATGTGGCACTCAGCTGAGAGCTGGGCAGCTCACACACCTGAAATGCCCTGGCTCTTGTGAGTGTTTTCACAGAGCAAAGTGCTACCCAGTGCTGGAGTGCAGGAACAGAGTTTAATTTTTAAAGGAGGTGGGGACTATCCTCCTCAGTGTGGCCCTCTCCCCTTTGGCCCCTGGCCTCTCCACAGGGATTAGTTTACCAGCAGAGTCCAGTGGTTCCTCGGGTGACAGCACTGCAAAGCACCAGTCCTGGGAGCTCTCTGGATTGTGTTACAGGGCGAGCCAAGGGGTAGTGCTGCCAGTGTTTGCTTTAGCAGCTTGCTGGGCCACCAGATGCATCCAGATACGTGGTTCTGACTCTGATACCTGAGTCTCATTTTCCCAAGCTGGCTTTTGTAGGGGGGAGTAGAGTTGAAGTGACCTCTTGACTCATTTGTGAAATCTGGGCTCTGGAACAAGCCCTGGTCAAGGTATTTCATGCTTCTGAGACCCAGAGGTATCACTTTAAGGGCCAAAATGTTAAATAACATGCCTAGATTTGTGCTTCTAAGACAGAAGAGTTTGTTTGCAGAGGTTTCAGTTGCTCTCCAGCCTGCTGTCATCCCCCAGCATCAAGTGTATAAGGTCGGCCTTGGGCATGACTGCTCAGCTGCAGACACAGCCCTAAGGAGCTGTGTCACGAACCCTACCAGGTGAGAGCCGAGGGGCAGAAATCAGAATTTTAGATGAATGGTATTTTTCTTTGCTGCTTACTCCCTCCATGGGTCTCGTGAGCCATGGGGAGTGACGTGGTGGGGGAGGAGAACCTTCAAATCTGGGAACACAGAAAGGAGGAGTTTCTAGCCAAGAGATGAAAGCCTGGGTGAGGCTGCAGAGCAAGGTGGTCACTGTAAAATGCCCAATCTGTCTTCATCTAACTGGCAGGAGGAATGGGGCACTGAAAGAATCATGGCCCTGCTTTCACCCCACTATTACATGGGTCCCCAGCAGGGTTGTCCTCCTGTTACCTGTGCTTGATAAAGCTTGTGTCATGACATCCGTGTTAGACATGTGCTAGCAGTGCTCTACTAAGTGGAAAACCCCACAGATCAGGCAAAAAAATCCCCAACCATTAAAAACATCTTTTCCTGGTTTTGTACACTAGGAAATTATGGGAATGTCTTTTGGCCTCAGTTTAATTTCAACAATGCAGAAGTGGTGACTGAGTGGGAGATTTGTTTTTCTGGATTTGGCCTTGTCACAGAGTCACAGAATCTGAGCTGTATGAAGCTGCAAGTAACCTTTTTACAGCTCTTATTAGTGAGCAGAATTAAAAGAAAATAATTGAGCAGAATAGAATGAAAATGTAAACTCTGGGCTATGTCCTTTCTGTATGTTTGCAGAGCCTGCTAAAGCAAGCTCAGGGATCCTGGAGACTTATCATCAGACAGCTAACAAAGAAAGGCAACTGCAGAATTCTGTCTCAAATCCATCAACATGCTGGCAGAGGGGAATTTTGTAAATCATTGTCTGAAGCTGCCATCTTCTAGATGCAGCTCCCCACATGCAGTTCGAACCACCCTTTGGAAATTCTCACCTGTCCCCTTTTTTAAATTATTCAGGCTTCAGCCCATGGAGATGAACAATGAATTTCCAACCCAAGGAGCACAGGCACAGGGTTTCAGACTTGCAGGTGTTCCCTCTAATAGGAGCTGTCATAGGAACGGTTCCTACAGCAGAGTAGGTAAACAAACGGATATAGAACACAGTCCTCCAAAGGACAGCTGGTGAGAAAAGCTGTAAGGGCAGAAGTGTCATTTAAACAAAAATAGCTAATTTGGGATCTCCTGTACAGGATCCTTACGAGTTGCCAGTGTTTGACCATATTAGAGCAGATGGTTGTGGCCGATCCATTTCTGTCTCCAGCACTGTCTGCACAACCCAGAATGCAGCACGCGAATTTTTTGATGAAATGAAATGGGCAAAACCAATCTCAATAAAGGGATGTGCAGCTTCATCAGCACAGCCTGCATTTCTGGGTTTCCTTTTTTGCCATGTGCTTCCCTCCAGCCTGGCTGTCTGTGCCCACCTGTTGCCTCTGCTCTTACGTTTCGATTGCTTCAGGATGGGAAGAATTATCTCCATGTGGGGCACTTGTGCAGGGTCTTGAAGCTGTGGCATTATATCTAATGGTCTCCTGTAGCACTGTGGAAGGATTTAGGAGCTTTCTGGATTGATAAACCTGTAAAGCTCTCTCTGTAGGTACACACAAAATTGTGTGCTCACAGGTATGTGCAGACTGCCTGGTGTGGCGTTTTATGACTCCTGTAAAATGGGAAGTGTTGGGGTGTGACCAGCAGGCATGGAGCTGGATGCAGGGGCTGATGAGCCACCTGCATCCCAGCTGGGGGAAGGGACACATCCTGTTCACAGCAACATCTCCTGTCTGTCCCAGGGCTCAGCTGTGTGTCCATCCCTGGAGCATGGTATGGTGCTCCTGGGCAGGCTCTCGCAGTATGGGGGGCTGTGGCATATGGAGTCAGCAGCTCCTGATCCAGAGGGAAGAGTAAGGATTTTGGGAGTGAAGCACTCAGCTGAGGTGTGAGTGGTGGAATTCAGTCCCCTTCCTGGCATGCCATAGGGAAATTCACCCTCTCAGGGCCTCACTCCCACCCTCCTGTTTGTCTTGCCCTCCTTCACCTCATCTCCTGCCAGTCTGCATCCTGCAGAGCTATTTTTGTTCCACACCCATGTTTGTGGCACGTGGTGGAGTTGGACTCGATGATCCTTGTGGGTCCCTGTCAACTCAGGATATTCTATGGTGCAGCAATGAGAAGAGAAATGGGTCCTTCAGCTGACCCTTCTGGTTCCTCCCTGCCTCCTGCACAGCTGCCCTGCAGGCAATGGGGACAAAAGTCTGCTGGCAAATCAGCTGGGCTGGACTCTTTGAGATTTCATTGCAGCAAATCTCATACCCTTTGAGGAGGTTTCCCAGGATTCCTCCTCCCTCATTTCAGCATGCTTGAGGATGCTCTCAAGTGGTCTTGGAAGGGCAACTCTCCATGGCTGAGACTCAGAGCTCTGAGTTTGTTTGCAGAGGTTTAATTTTCTCTGCAGCCTGCTTCAGCTCCTCTCCAGTGGGATGCTGACTCCCAAGAGGCATTAGAGGGCATGAAGCAAAACCAGCTGATCAAAAAGCTCCCTTTATCCTCATACTCATCTTTTTTAGGAAGGCCTGTTGTGTGTCTTCCTTTGCATTCAGGTTTTAGCAAAGTTAACAGGCACCTCAGGAGCCATTAGGATTTTAATATTCATACACTTTCCTAATTGTTCACTTCCCAGTACCTTCTCTTCCTGCCAGGAGATGAAAATGTTACTTGCCTAGAGCCAGATTCCTCCAGCTCCCTGACTAATTTTCCTACAAATTTTGCAGCCAAAGCAGTTGGCTGGTAGACCTGTTCAACACTTAAATAGTACCTAGGGTGAAATTCATCTCCCAGCTCCAGGTGCCTCCATCTAGCTGGTTGCCACCTAGCCTGCTGTTGGCTTTTTAGAGTCAATGGCTTCGAGCAGGATTTATCTCATGCTAAAATAGGTGCCCCAAATCAATTACGCCCATCCTTCTCTAGTATGTGTTACATGACTCTGGGGGGAGCTCTGATAAGACAGCAGTGGTGTGAGCATCTAAAACGCTGTGGGGTGAATCCTACTCTCGTGCCATGAATGCTGTTCTCTAGTAATTAAAGGTGCTTAAAAAGAAAATAAAGAATTATGAAAAATCCACAGCTGCACTGAGAAAAGATCTCAAAAGACCTGGCTTCTTTCTCATTGCTCTGATTGAGGAGATCCTATTTCCTCCTACTCCCAAACATCGCCTTGAACCTCCCAATCCCAATGACAGGACCCAAGAAATTAATGTGAATCTTCTGTATCAGCTTTCTGGGGGTGTGCACACAGATTGTTGTCTTATCTGTGATGAATTCTGCCTGTCTGTAGTTGAACTGTGGGTTTGGGTGCCTGAAACATCAGCTTTCCAGGTCTGTAGCTGGGAATTTGGGGGAGGCTGATGAGCTGTACCTGTGAGCTTTGCACACCCATGTCCACACCAGGGCAAACACCGGCAAAAAAAGAGAATCAAAAAACCATAGAATGGTTTGGGTTGGAAGGAACCTTAAAGATCATCTAGTTCCAGTCCCCCCGTTTTAGACAAGGACACTTTCCACCAGACCTGGTTGCTCAGAGCCACATCCAGCCTGGCCTTGAACACTCCCAGGGATGGGGCAGCCACAGCTGCTCTGGGCAGCCTGTGCCAGGGCCTCAGTAACCTCACAGGGAAGAATTTCTTTCTAATATCTAACCTAAATCTGCCCTCTGTCAGCCTAAGGCCATTTCCCCTTTTTCTCCTTGTCCTCTCACTCCATATCCTAATTTCTCCTGAAAAGCTCCAGGTGGGGAGGAGAGAAAGTTTCACTTTGGTTGGTGAATCCTGCATTTTCAGTCTTCTCAGCGTCTATAAAAGCTTGTAGAGTCTTTAATTTAGTGGGACTTTGGCACATGTCAAAAGACAGCCACCCAGTGAACCTCCCTCCTGAATAAGAAGGCACTAAACACCAGGGCCCTTTGAACATAGCATTAATGTTTATCTTAGGTCTTCAGGCTGAAGTTTTGCTCTTGCTTTATGGTTGTCCAATGGGCTGGAGACTGTGAGTCTGCAGATGCACACATGCACAGACACACAACTGGCTTGCAAACTATCAATTATAGCTCTAAAAAAGAAAGTTCGATATCTGCTAAGACACCCAGCTGAAAAGGAAAAAAAACCTAAAAAAACCTTAAAAAGTGAAAGCACAGAAGTGGCAAGAGAACTGTCCAGAAGTAATAAGTGAAGTTTTTCAGCTCAGTTTGAAGACTAGCTGCAACTTGCCACACAGGAAAAAACAGAAGACAAAAGCACCATTATGCTTTCTTAAAAATGTAAGAGTACAGCACACACATTCCCTGACAAGGTCATTAAACATGGGTTCAGAGCCCCACAGCAGCCTGTGCCCGGGTACAATGGGTGTTTACTCTTTGACTGAGCGAGGTGCTGGTATGCATGGGGGTTACTGTCGCCTGAAGAATATCGTTTTTGGCCCCGTGTGGATCATAACTGCTTGGTTTGGTTAGTGCACAGAAATGCGGCTAAACCCACCCCTTCTGATATCTAATTTGTTTGGAATGACAGGCATGTCCTGACTAAAAATTAATTCTGCCAGGTGATATAACTTGTTTGAATTCGCAGGAATTTGCCATTTGGAAAAAGGAAAAAGGAAAAACATTTAATTAGGGATGGAGCTAAAGCAGCTAATTTGATCTTTCTATGGAAAAAAAAAATAAATTACAGGTTAAAAATGAAGATTGTGTGCTCTGGGTGAAGCATGCTCCCTGCTTGCAGGTATGCTTTGATGAGGCTTCTTCCCCTGCTAAGAAACACAGAGCTCGTTTCTGTCAAAGCAATAACTTTATCTTGCTGTTTGTTGTCCTCCTGCCTCTGCCTCTGAGCAGATGATCCAGCCATGGCAGGGATTTATCCAGGGGGCTTCACTCTGGCATTGGGCTCCTTGGGCCATGTGGCACATCACCCACAAGGAGGGGAAAGGCAAAGCCTACTCCTGTGGCATGGGGATCCCACCTGCCTCTCCAGAGCTTCCCACCCCTTGCACCACCTCACATCATCCTGTTCCCTCTCCTTCCCAGGAAGGAGACTCCCTACAACCCTTCCTTTGCCCTGGAACTGGGCAGTCCCTTTTACCCACAGTGTTTTATCACACCAAAACCCTGTGGCACAGCCCCTGCGACAGAAATGGTGCGGTGGGGAGTCAGAGCCGTGTGGGCACAGTGCCACCACAGTCTGGGCTGGCCCAAGCATGGCCATGAGACCACTGCCCACAGCTTTGCTGTGCCCTGGAGAGCCCCAGGGCAGCCTTGGAGGAGCATCTGAGTTTGCCACATCCTCAAAGCTACCTCAGCCCCTGCCCAGATGCAGATCGAGCCTTGCAGATCGGTTTGACCTCCAGCCCACAGAAACCCCGGCAAATTTCCTGTTGACTTCCAGCAGTGTAGATCATTAATAGCAAAAAGGACATGTCCCAGCAGCAATGGGCTTCCTTCTCCTCGGGGAGGTCTGGGACTCCATCGCTCCTTCTGCCTCCGCTGGGACACCCAGCCCCGGAGCACGATTCTAGAGAGCTTCGTCACCCACCACATCGGAGTGGTTTGAATGCAGACGGGTTCAGACTCACCCTTCCCGTGGCCATGAGCAGACGGTCTAGACCACTAAAACCACATTTTCTGGAAGTAGGCTCTCAGATGGAGTCACTTCCTGACAGAGCTCTTTGTCTTTTATCAGGGGGAACATAATCAGAAAAAAAAGCTTATTATTTACTGGAGGGAGGTTTTTTTTGTTTAAATCTTTTCTCTTTTCTTATTAGTGTCCTTCCAGTTTATTACTCATCTGTGGCTTTTTTACAAGTTGTCTTTCAGGTGAGGCGCAGTGAAGTGGTGTAACATTCCATACATGTAGGGGCTTAGCTGCAGTTTCATTGTGTATTCAACCCTATAATTAAGACTCAGATGGAAGACTTTATGCCTCTAAAGCAAAGAAATTCTAGGTTTCTTGGCAAAACATTTGGCTGAGTACATAGAGAGCACCTTAAGTACTTAAATGGTCTCTACGTGAGGAAACCTGATGCCAGAAATGATGTACCTTAAAGGCAGGCTGTTGGGAAAAGGCAAACAAACCAACGCTAAAACGCTTGATGTCTCGAGGTGCATTCTTCCTGAGTATTATTTTTTTCTTGGAAGATGCTCTGTGAGAGGAATTGTATTCTCAAAAATGACTTGTTGCTGGCACCGGATTAATGTGAGCCACATAAGGTGTGGGAGTCAGCAAAAACCACCCGGCTGGTTCTCAATAAATTATGAGGGGCTCGACTGTCGCCTTTAAGCAAATCAATACAGCGCTGCTGTGCTGTGCCAACAGCCAGGAGTACTCCATGGGAGGAAGCCAGCATCTTTCTTAAGGCATGTCCATGCAAGGCTGCAGTGCCTGGTCCCTTCGAGGGGAAGGAGGGCCATGGGATCGCGGGATGAGGCGCTTGGGCAGGGTGGGTTTTTCAGCGAGTGTGGGGTGTTGGCACAGGAGGGCTTTACCCACGAGAAAACCCCCGTGGGAAAGAGGGGGATTGTGTCTCCTTCATCCCATAGCTCTGCACAGGACAGCCAAGGGCTGTCCCCCTGCCTGGGGACTGGCTGGGGCGGTCACAGGCGGGAGGAGATGCTCTGCTCTTGCCAGTGGTGTTTCCCCTCTGGGCATGCACTCATCATCTTCCCCTGCTTCTCCTCTCTGTGTGCCACTCTGCAGCGTTCCTGCATCCCCCAGGGCCTGCTGATGTGCAAACCACTGCTGGAAGAAAGGCTTTGGAGATGGGGATGGGCAGAGCAGCCCTGTGACACACCTCTCTGATAAAAGCTGGTCTTTATTTTTTTGTGTCGTGCTGGAAGGCAGTGCTGCTCAGTGCAGACTCTGAAGCTGGAAATGGTAGGGAGAAAAAAGGACACAGTCGTTGGACTCAGGAGTATCACCTACCTTGTGTTCAGATGCCTGGGTGGAGAAACAAGGGCTCACAGCTGTAACAACTACCACTGGGGTAATAAGAGGCAGCAAGAATATTAATGCTAAAAAATAATGGTGTCCAGTTCACACAGATCTTCTTCCAGCAGGTGGTCTCAAAATACTATAAAAAGGGATCAATAACGTTTTCTGTAGATGGAGAAACAGTGGCACAGAGCGGTGACCCTGTCGCTGTCATCCAGCTGGCTGCCAGCAGAGCCAGCAGCAGAATTAAATGCTCAGCCCATGCTTTCCTCAGCCTAAAACAAACTCAGCTTTGCCAGTTTGACTCTTCACAGTGCCATTAAAAAATCTGGCAGAGAAAGGCCCATGTATCCTCCACTCACCTCCCCTGTGTTTAGAGCCTATCAAATGTTAAATGAAACAGCAGAACCAGAGCAATAAAGATTTCTATCAATGGGGACCTCCCACTGCATAAGGAATGTATTTAGTTTGACCTTCAAAAGTAACCATTTTGCCAAAAGTCTGCCCAAGATTTTTAGGGGTATCTGTGCTTCTTTTAAGGAGTTGGTCTATATATCAGATGAGCCAGAATCTTTTGGGATGTGAAAATTACAACCACCTCTTTTTTTTTTTTTTTGTGTGTGTGTGTGTGTGTGTGTGTTATTAGGCATCAGAGTAAATAAGTATAAGCCCTACATGGAGCATCTTGTTGAGGCATACATTGTATATGCTCCAGGGCACAAATATTTTACACACCCTCCCCTTTGATTTTTTTTTAATGGAATATGCAAATCGTGCATGTTTCAGCTGGGATTGTCTCTCTTTGATCTGACTGTTCTCCATCCTGGAATTCCTTGCAGCAGGGAGAAACTGAACTGAGATGTGCAGCTAAAGGGAATTTCACCTTGCACTTTCTCCAAGCCCATCGGGAGCAGCAAACTCACTACAGGGACCTTGGAGGGTGGCAACAGGTTCAAAGTAAAGTCTCTGCAAAGGAAGGGCCAGAGAGCACTGTTCCAGGCCAAAGGATGAGCAGAAGGGCTTGGGTAGCTCTTTCTATTCGAGGATTCACCTACAGATGGGACAGTTACATGAAAAAAAGCCACGATTTCCTTTGAATTGCAGTGCCTGTTCTCAGCATGAGGTGGTAGAAGCGCTGATAGCCGGTCATGATGTGTGCAGCAGGCTGGAGAGCAGCGTGTGCCTCTCCTGCCCAAGCAAAGACCTACACCACTCAAATCCCTGTCAGCACCTGCTCTTGGGGCTGTTACGTGTGTTATGCTAATGGCTCAGTGTGCTGCCTCTGCCCAGCACCTCTAGGCACCAATGGGTCTTGAAAATAATTCCAGGTGCGAACTGTCCAGCGGTAGCACCTTCAGGTGTCCTGCTAAGCAGGACAGGAGCTGCTCCATCCGCAAGCCAGTCACAGGAAAATGGTTTTAACAAGCATAGCAAGGGGAAATGCTGGGGTGAGAGCCACCTGCACCCAGCCAGGAGGGCAGGCAGGGCCGCAGAGGAGAGGTCAGCCGGAGCAAGAAGCGGTGCCTTGGCTACGCTGCCAAAACAGCTCCCGCCAGGGCTTGAATTACCGCCTTTGTGCAAACACCCGCGCGGCCACCGCCACCAGCGCCCGCCTTTGATGGAGCAGATAGGGCTGGCAGGAAAACAGAACACAGAGAAAGCAACAGATGGCGATACGGGTGGGTTTGCCGGGCGAAACCTGCTCCCGCTCCCGCTGGAGCAGCGGGAAGTTTTGCCTCTCTGACCGTAGTGGCAGCAAAAGTGGAGCTCAGGGGGCTGGATTGGCGGGGTGCTTTGGCACACAGGGAAATGAGCTGTCCATCAGGGACATGGCCATGGCCAGGAAGACTGTCCACCTGTTTTCCAGGCTGTGCCGCAGCAAACCAAGCGGGTTCAGGAATTTAGAAGTTTTCAGAGAGAACCATTTGAGTTGTGTGGAGAATAATGTACTTGTTCTGGGGAAATGAGGGAAAGAGGGAGGGAGGGAAGGAGAGAGGGAAGGAGGGAGGGTGCCCTTCCTGAATTTGGAAAGAGTCCCTGTTTATTTCTGCTTGCCTGTGGGAGAGAGGGAAGCATAATGAATCATCCCAGCCACATAAAGAGCACAACTAAGATTTTACCTGAGCAAGAAAAAAGCTTTTTCATGGCTCATAAATGCTTATTGATTTGTCCTTTTCTATTTGTGTGCCTCTGCATTTCCGGGAGCACAAGTGGAAAGAAAACATTCCTGAAAAAAACCCACAACATTATTAGCAGAGGTCTGACCCTCAGCCCCTTGACAGAGGTGTAGCCACTTGCCTCCAGCGATGGATTTGGTCCATCCTCTGCTGACAAAAGCAAACCAGCCCTGGCGTGTGGAGCCCCAGGCCTGCAGCAGTGCCCTCCTGTACTCCCCACTGCCTCTCCCCGGCACACATTTGCCTTTCAGGCAAGTGCAGGACACTGCCAGGGGTCAGCTGGGGGGTAGCCAAGAGTTTGGCCTGCAGTGTCTTGGGGTTTATCAATGGGCTGTTGTTCAGCTTGGGATTCCTGAGCTCCTTAGTCACATCTTTGCAGGTAACTATAAATCACCTTCTGCAGAACCTGGGGTTTTGCAATACTTGGCCCTTTGCAATTTTTCCTCTTCTGCAAATAACAGGAGTGGCCATTTTTGCTCTGTTTCAGACAAGCTTTCCAGTTACAGGCTCTGGGTTCAGAAAGAATTACTTGGGCTGATTCTGCTTCCTTGCCGAAGTTATTAAATTTCATTAAAATCAGCTAGAAACACATTAAGTTTCTCTATGCTCTTGTTTTTCCGTATAAGGAATAGTTGCCAGTGGGCTGGAAAATTGGCAAAAGCATCCATAAAAGCATCACTAAACAGGCTCTGGAAAAGACTGGGAAGAGATTGCACACCTGGCCAAATGTACATCTCTGCTCCAGGACCTCCACTGGTGGGTGGCCTTTCCCCTCAGGTGGGCTCAATGCTGGTTTGCTGGATGAAACCCTCCTGCTGCTGCTGTGACACTGATCAGTTGTGCAGAGGCAGGTGACTCTTAGGGTCTCCCTTTCCCCCCACATCAGATCCCATCCACCTCTGCCGGTGATGGAGTCCCGGAGGACAAACCCTGCACCCACACTCTCTCCCTGTGTTTCATGCTGTGCAGTTCCATGTTGCAGCAGTCTGACTGGGAGCTGGGCTGCACAGCTAAATGAGGCCCCCAGTTTCAGCAGATGGTTTAGGAGTGCAGTGACCACGGCAGGGCTCTGCCTGGGGCAGGGGGCCCTGCCACCACTCCCACATGTGCTTTGGGACCAAGGGGATGTGCTGGCAGGGGACACAAGGCTGCTTTGCACCAACCACGGAGTTCACCAGCCCCAGTGACAGCAGTGCCACCCCATATCTTTGGGGTTTGGCTCCGGGGCCGCTCAGCCAACAGCAAAGTATTCCCACTCCCTCAGAACTGAGCTAATTAGGACAGAAACAAGTGTATTGCAGGCTTTAACATTTACTGCCTCGTTTTTCACCCAGGCTGCTTCCCTTTCTACAAATTTGCTAAAACCATGGAAAAACCCCACGCTACTGCAGCAAACCATCAGCATGGCTGTCATGTCTCCGTGCCGGGTCCGCTCTGCCCATGGGAGCAGCTGCCGCATCAGCGACTGAGGCTGCCCAGGGTTGGCTTTATTTTTAAATTTCTTTTTTATTACGGGGATAGTTTTGGCTTTTCCACTTTTCAGGTTCACTCACCCCCTCGCCGGTGTCTCTGCCTCCCTGAGCTCACTTAATAATGCATGACAAGGGCTCGCTCTGCCACAGCAGCAATAATGCAGCGCGCACCCGCTCCGTGCGGGGTCAGGTTTCTGCCGCTCGGGAATTCGACAGATGGAAACGCTGGGATTCTTTCCATGGCCCTCCTGCCTCGCAGGCCCCCAGGATAGCAGAAGATTATCGGGGGCATATCCCAGCACAGTCACAGGCATGGGAGAGGGAGGACCTATGGCGAGGGTGGCGGGGAGGAAGAGAGGGTATGAGTCATTATTTTAATGAAGCTGGTGAAGATGAGACCCCTTCCTCTGCCTGGCAAGGCAGTACACTCACAATCATATTCCTAATTAAATCAGTTTGGCTTCTTTAAACTGATTTTTTTTCACTCTCATGACCCAACTAATTAAAAAATTCAGACACCAGGCTCCCTCACCTTCATCCTCGAACTGATGCTGGTGTTTCCTCTCCTTTGTTTTCTCTGCACCACATCAGAAACCGTTCTCTATTCTAAGGGAGTCTGAAGATGATGTCCAGACACTGGGTCTGCCTCACCCAGCAGGGATGAGGCTGTGATTACAAGCTCTAGTGCTTCTGCAGAACATTGTGCTGCCACACCTGAGTCACTGCTGCTTTTAGATACCCACTTCTGGAGATGCAAGGACTGGTCCATATGATCAGGCCCTTCCCCTGTCCATGCAGGGATATTGCTTCAGATCAGTTCTTTTTGTGCCAGTTGCTCCACAGGTGCCAGCTTGATGCAGTAGAGGAGGAAAGGGAATTTTGGAAGCTGGTCTGGTGGTAGAGCAATGCATATCTTATTTCCCTAATCTGTGTTGTCTGAGAGCTAGGGTCTTCAGGTGGTAGAAGATGGGACAGAAAAACCTGGATTAGGAAAAGCAAAAAGGCACATGACGTCACTGAAAAGAGGAGAAACCGAGAGGCCGTCACAGCCAAAGCTAAAAAAGAACAAAAAACCAGCTCATTTGAACAGGCTTGTCATCTGAAAACAAGGCACTGATGGGGGTTTTTCTGTGTCATGTGTCTTTGTTTCTTTATACTGAGAAGCACGGATGGGAGCAGCAGCATGCACAGGCTGGGGATATTGGGGTTTCAGGGTAAAGTGTCAGCCTATGCTCGTGTGTGCACAGGTGAGGCCATCCTGAAAGAAGGGCTGAAACCACACTCATCCTTCAGCCCTGAGGCTGCCTCCCATCACCTCTTCCATTCATCGACATTGGGGCATGATGGTTTCTGACTTTCACCCCAATCCTTTTTATATGGGAAAAGACCAGGGCTTCTTTGTCATCTTTCCTTCCAAAAAAACCAAAATCCCACCTACCTTCTGGATTTCATCCCAGATTGAATAGCTGCTTGTTTCAGCAAGAGCTGTCTGCACAGTAACAAAAATATCTCCTACTCTTCATTGTAGAGTAGGAGATATTGCAAAAGCCAAAGCTGGTTATAGCTTATAGTTATGTCAGCTGGCTGAAGCAGACTCACAAGAACAATGTTGCTGTCAGAAGTGATTGCTGGGATATGGAAACATCAGTGCGGCAGAGAGAGTGGGGTTTTGGGACCATTCAACTGCTTCTGCAGCTGCTTTCAATGGAGAAAGGGTTGAAGAGGAACCCACTCCTCAATGCCATGCAGTGCCAGTGTCTACCTGGGATGCTCAGTGAGCACAATGAGGGCTGCTTTCTGCCTAGGCTGGGTGCATTCCCTTGGCTGATGCTGAGCCAGGGACTGCTCCCCAGGGCTTCTCCTTCTGCAGTTGCAACCCATATTTCACCACCTAATGCTGCCCCACACAGCAACAAAGCAGCTAAATATGGGATTTAGACACATCTATAGTGTGAATTCACTGATTTTTGTCTTGGCCAGGACACGCACGATGCTCCGGCAAAGCCAGGAGCGGAAGGAGGATATGTGCTGAACTTTCACATCCTCAGGTCCCGCTCAGGGCTCAGGGTGGCAGAGAGGAGGTGATGTGGCACAGGGGGGCTGTTTCAGTGCCTCTGGCTGGAGAGGGACAGCTGGCTGGCAGGGACATCACCACAGGGCATGGTGACCCTCCCCTCGGCTCTGAGGGGGGGAGGCAGGGTATAGCACGGAACATCAGGCAGCCGTATCGTTTGACTTTATCCCTTCATGAGGCCACTTTGTGGTCTCTGTCAATCCCGGATGACAAGATGTGTAGATGGAAGCCAGCATTTGCTCCGTGTCTCGGTTTGCCTGCTCCAGCCAGGCTTAGAGTGCCTTGAGAACAGGGACAGACACAGGTCCCGCACCAAAATATGTCACTGCTGGCTGACGCAATCCGGGCGAGAGACAAGGGGACTTAAGACAGCTCATGAAAAAAATGCCATGAGACTCTCCTTTAAACCTTGCCTTCAGGCTTTTGGACTTAAAAATAACACACACCGCTGGCCATTTATGTTTAGCTCGCTGGGGGCTTTCTTTCCTGCAGGAATGCAAGGATTAGATGGTCTTCTCCGCTCGTGCGGTGACTCCAGCAGCGCCCCGCGAAGTGATCATGTTCTTCTCTCCTAAAGCCCGGGCTGGATTGGCAGCAGCGGTGCAACAGCAGATGCATGAATGAGATTCCAGAGCTCCCTGTCCCGTCCCGGCGGGAAGGAGCGGACGCTGGGCAGGACAGACTCCGGGACGGGCTGGAGCAGGACCTGCGAGCCAAGGGAAGACTCCAAGAAGAATGTGGGTGACATTCAGGTCTGTTTTGTAGGCAGCAAACCCTACTGATTGCAATCCCCCGATTTCCGAGGGTCAGATCCAGCCGCCTGGCTGAAATCGGTGACAAGCTGCCAGCAGGTTTCAGTGCAGTGAAGTGGGAATGACGGCAGGAAGCGGCTGCAGAGGTTTGTTAATCAAGGAAGTGTTGGATAGGCAGGTACTCAGCAGGATGCAGCAAAATCATCAGAGTAGAGAGGTGCAACACAGGGCTGCAGCTGGAGCCAGGACTGGAGCTGTGGCTGGGCATGTTGGAGGTTCATAAACCCAGAGAGCTGAGCTCTCTGCAGTACATCAAAGCCGTGTGTGGGGGACAACAAGCGACGGGTCCGGTGCTGGCTCCGCTCCAGCTCCTCCCCGGGACAGACACCTGAGCCTGGGAGACGCAGCCCCCGGCCTCGGCCCAGGCAGCAGCTTGCTCTGTGATGGGTGGGCACGGTTCGTGTGCAGTCCCCAGGCACAATCCCCCTGCCTGACAAGGCAGAGCAACCGAGTTCAACATCCTCCTGCCTCGTGAGGAGGAGGCTGCCCACAAAGGGCAGCTCATTGCTGGGCATGCTGGGCAGGAGCCAGTGCATCATACAAGGGACACAACAAGGTCTCAGACCCCACTGACACGTACCCTGGCTGCTGCCAGCACCTCCTGGTGTCTCTGGTCTGCACCTCGGGGCCTGGAGGGCTATCATTAGCCAGCTCATTGACACATGTACTTATTTATTATTTTGATTAAGCATTTTTTTGGTCATGTGACAATTTGGGGATGGTGGGGAAGACGGAAGTAAAAGAGGAGGTCTACTAGGAAAGGCCTAGAATGAGCATCCACAAAACCTGAGGGCAGGTTTACTTCCCAGAGCACACCTGAAATGTGGGTTCTGCACCTCAGCAGAAAAAAACTTTGTCACAGGGAAAGACACTCATATCTTCATCCCTTGGGGGATGGATGAGTGATGGAGCAGTGCCTGACATGTCTGGAGATTGTCCTGTAGATACAGGGAGGCAAATCTTGTTCAGAACGAATTTCATTATCAGGGGCAGTGAGTTTGGACCAGGTGCTGTCTGCCATGCTGGGTGTTGATGGGCTTTCCCTGGGTGGTACCAGCCCTCTGTCCTCCCTCAGGAGCAGTCCAGCCATCCAGCCGGAGGGATGTGGCAGCAGGCACCACTGAGCTCTGGGATGTGCACTTCAGAAATTACTCACAGAGGAGCTGGGGAAGTGGTTTAAGCACAGGTAATGCAACACCTCCCCATCCCTCCCATCTGCGCTGCCTGTCAGAGGCTGCTGAGATCGCTGTGACTTTCTCCTTCAGTTTCAGGCTTCCCTAGTGCCTCCTTCTTGTGTCATTTCACCTGTATTGGGGTCTAGCCAAAATACTTCTGAGACTCTCTTCACAATAGTGCCTCTTAACACATTTCACCTCCAATGGAGGTATGAGCTGATGTTGTTACCTTTGCTTCACAAGCCCCCTAGGGCACTGCATTTGGAGGCTTTGTCACAGTATCCCTCCTACACATGAGGAATAACCTCCTTCAGCCACTGGACTGCACTGAGATAAGCACTCTTCCTCCAAACTCCTTCAGCGTTCTGTGATCTTTATGGAGCAATTTGTTGTGTCAAGTGTAGGATGCAGCATGGGACACCAGGGCAGCGGTCCTTGAAATACGCTGGTTAGAGAAGGAACACTTGCAAAGGTGAACTTGAGGTGAGAGGAACACGTAGCTCAGATGTCAAATGCCATGCTGAAGAAGTGTTTGATGATGAAATAAAGATTGGTAAACTCTCTTGTGATGGCTGGTCTGAGAGTTCAAATATCGCCTCTGGGGTGACTGTAAAAATGTGGGGAATCTAAAGACACATGGGGCTGGCGAAAGAGAGACGTGGTAGGTGATCATTCATACCAATCTAATAATGCTGGAAATAATTTGAAACAAATTACAGGTGGAAAACCGTCAAAAAATGAAAAAAAAGGTAGGGAAAACCCCACTGTAGGTATTGCTAGTATTTCTTGTCCTGCATGAGAGAAAATTTTTCCTTGCGGATAATTGGACTCTCCAGCCAAGTAAGAATGTCTAATAATAATTCATGCGGAGTAGAAATTGTTGGTTGTCATCATTAGTGATAATATATTAGTACTGGATGTTCTGATGAGGGCCCTCTGTGGTCAAGTAAACATGCCTGCAAGGCTTAGCAATAGTCCTTTCCTTTTAGAGAGCACTTAATTACATCTAGAGGGACCTACTGCACCTTCAAACATGATAAATTACCATTGCTAAGTTTCTGACACTAGAGTTGCCTATCTGCTGAGCAGTGGTAGAGATCAGGAGACTCAGTAGGCAGTTCCTCAGCAAAGCAGACATCATTACCACCAGCTGAGTCTATCCTTAACATGTTTTATTTCCACACACCTCCTCATCTCCTGGGCCTGAGCTGGCCAAATGACACACATGATTCTTTCTTCTGACCTCCCAGCCCATTGCCAAGGTGCAATTCCCAAGAGACAAAACACCAGGAGAAGGTCTACCACAATCATTGACCCTGCTCTCAGGATGAAAGGAGGTAGCTCACCCAGCAGGTCTTCACAGGACTAAGCAACCCATGAGGAAAAGCCGGTGTTCAACCCTTTCACCTCAGGACAGCTGCAGAGGTATTTGCCAGAGCAATTTCACTGCTTCTGAGGGGAAGAGATTGTCTCTGCCTCAGGAGTCTCTTGCAGAAACTGGCTTGAAGAACAGCAGAACCCCCTGGTGATCCGTCTGTATTTATGCAAATGAACCCTTAATGGGGGAAAAAATAACTCCAGAGTATTTTTTTCCGGTCACCTTCCTGATTTGTGAAGTTTCACCCAGTGGTCCCTATTAAAGCATTCCGTGGGAGCCGTTGGGGTGGCACTGTTCGGGCAGGCCAGGAAGAGTTTGGAGAAGCAAACAGGCTCTCCCGATGCAAATGAGCCCTCTGAGATAGCTGGGAAGCTCTTTCTTGTGGTCTTTGCTAAATACCGTGGTCTAACGGGCTGTTCAGTGCTCCTTTGTGCCGGCTGCAGTGCTGGATGCTCACCCTGGCATGACGTGGAGCTGTTTGTCCAGGCTGCAGCTGGGGCACCCAAATTAAATCAGCGCAGACACACCGAGCCTGCAAAAACAAGAGGATCATGAACCACTTCCAGCTGTACACCGAGTCACACGGGTCTTGCCTGGGCTGCATTTGCCCTTGTTTCATAGAGTCATAGAAACATTAAGGGTGGGAAAAACCTCTAAGATCATCGAGTCCAACTGTTAACCCAGCACTGCCAATCCCACCACTAAAATGTCCCCAGCTGCCACATGTACACATCTTTTAAATTCCTTCATGGATGGTGACTCCACCACTTCCCTGGGCAGCCTGTTCCAGTGCTTGACCGCCATTTAAGTGAAGAAATTTTCCCTAATATCCAATCTAAACCTCCCCTGTGCAACTTGAGGCTGTCCCCTCTCATCCTATCACTTGTTAAATGGGAGAGGAGACTCCACCCTCAGCTACAACCTCCTTTAAGGAAGTTGTAGAGAGCAAAAAAGGTCCCCTTTGAGCCTTCTTTTCCCCAGGCTGAACAACCCCAGTTTCCTCAGCTGCTCCTCATCAGACTTGTGCTCCAAGTTTCCCAGTGGCATAGCCCTGATGGCTTCACTGCCATATAAACAGTGTAATGATCCCATGGTAAGTGTCTGTGTGCTTGCACTGGGGCTTGGATATACAACGGTGGTGCAACAGGTCTGCTTCTAAAATCAAGTGTGCTTCCTTCAAGTAACTGTACGGAAAAGACCAGAGAGGCACAATTCTGAGTAGATCTGGAGCCCTCTGCTTCGGGCTGCTGCTGGGACAGAAGCTAAGTGCGCTGCGAAGCACCAGAAAACCCTTAGGTTACTTAAAAGGAAAGTGGTGATTTCCCTCAATGACTCAAGGGAAATCAGGCAGGTGAAATCACTCACCCTGTGAGTGAGATCCCAATCCATCAAAGTTTTCCCCATGGGCCTGCCTACGCTGTACCCTAAAATACCAATACCAGTCTGGCAATGATGTGCCTAACACTGAGTAAGAGCAATTTCCCAGATGCATTGCCCATGCAAGTGCACAGTCCCGTGAGGAAACATTGCTGGGAGTTCCTCAACCTTGCTTGTCCTGAGACAGCAGGGACTGCAGGGACAGAGCTTGAGCCAGTCTCCCAGACAGGCTTTTCCCTGGCAGCCAAGCCAACAAAGCCCAGAGCACACATAGCAAAGCTGCAGAGCTTCTCCATGCCCATTTCTTCTGGAAAAGGTGGTCAGGTCATGGTGGTTTGGAGCTACCTGGGGGCAGTGCTGGACCACCCCACTAGGGCAGTTATGGCATCCACGGTGGAGCTGGGGACAGCTGATGGACTGAAGAACACTTTCATTGCTGTGAGCCTCAGCTTCCCTGTAGCACCCAGCTGCAAATTGCCGCAAGGCAAAGAGAAACTGCTGCTCTGTAATCTTCGTTGCTTTTTGTCATACTTTCCACGTTGGTTCACATCCTGTTCTCTCTCCACTGTAACTTTGAACTCCCCTCTCCTTGCCTCTTCCAAGCCTGATGGCCTGCCAGGACATTTCCATTGGAAATCTCCCTGCCTGAGTCCCTGAGTCTGCACCCTGCACGGGATGAGGGTGCACGGTGACGTTTATTTGCCACAGGGCTTGAGGATTTGCGGCTCTGGTTTGCTCCTGCTTGCCTGCACATTCCCGCCTGGGATAACAGTATTGTCTCAAGGAGCGGCTGGCGTAGGTACGGGATCAGGAAACTTGTTTGGTCATGCCGTAATCAGAGCAGGAACTCTCTTATCTGCTCTTATCACGCGGTGCTGCCGTGCAGCTTCCCGAACACAGTGGATCCTCCGGGACCCCGCCGGCGTGGGACCAGGGACTCTGGCGCAGCATCGCTACCCAGGAGTGGACCAGGCTATCCTCCCTGTGCTGAGAGCCACGTTCTGCTTCCTTGGGGATCCCATGAAATCATGGAGAGAAAGGAGAAGCACAGGGGAGACCTGTGCACTGACTGCAGCTCCAAAGCTGGCGCCATGTGCTCCCTTGCAAGCAGCACTGCATACAGATGCTGGACCTGGTCATGATGTAAACCCCAGGGAAGGGGATTTTGACTACCCATGAGCCTGCCCAGGGAGCATCAAGTGCCTTGGCATTGGGCATTTCAGAGAGCACCCATCGGCCAGGAGATGCCTGTGCTGCCTTATCCTGCAGCCAGCCCTCCTGTGCTCATGTCATCTGCTTATTACTGAGCTTTGAGAAAGCTCAGCCAAAGTTTTGGACTGCATGAGGGATCCAAAATAAGATATAAACTTCACCACAGTGTTTGCCACCCCTCAAAATCCTGCCTGGTGCTGCCTGGGCAGTTTCTGATCAGAAATGAAGGCAAGTGCCAGGTCTGCTCTGTACTGCAGCCCTGGGCACAGAGGGCGGCCTGTTTGAGGCAGTGGCAACCAGGAGCAGCTAATTAACCCTGGCCATATTTGAAATAATTGCTATAAAAAACAGATGCACACCAGGTTGGTTAAAGCACGCCCTGCTCTGTGGTCAGTTGTCTCCTGGTGCTCCTGGGCAGCCAGGGTTTGATGGTGGTTCCTCTGGACCTCTCCTTTTCCATGTAGACGAGCTGTGAGGGTGAAAATTCCCACCCTGAGATATGTTCAGTGCCTCCCTGCTACCAACTCCGTGCACGTGTGACATGATGAGGCAAGAAAATGAAACAGGAGTGGGAATTTCTGGTGGCATTTGAGCAGAAGGAGAGGTTAGTCTTTAGAAACTCTGGGTTCAGGCTTGTTTCTGCACTTCAGATGAAGTGTTTCCAGATTTTTCCAAGCCTGTTAGAAAAAAAATTGGCGAGCTTAGCAGACGCATTTCAGCATTTTGTCTCAGACCTTGCTCACCGTGAAAATACTGTGATATTCAAAAATACAGGGGTGAGCCAGCATTTGCAAGCTTTGGGTTGGGTCCAAGAGTGGGCAAACTGACCCTGGTCTGTTGCTGTCATAGCACCAATTGTGTCTTCCTCCCTTTGGTACCCCTGGGGCTGCTGTGGCTGACAGCATCTTTATGGACCTCCCCCAAATCCAAGAACAAAGAGAGATTTCCATCATGTGCAAACTGCTATGAGTTATTGCAGAATAATCGACTGAAAAGGGGGTGGAAGAACTGTTGGGAAAGGGAGGGGGTGGTCATGGTGTCCTGGGCAGGGACTGAAAACAAATGGGGCACGAGTTTCTAGCGCAGAGCTGGGACATTGAAACAGTACAGGTGCAAGATGTAAGCCTTGGGTTCAGCAGAGCAAGGAGCTGGCTTCAGGTTTGGGCTGCGGGAGTGAACCCAGTGCAAGCAAAATATTGCAGAGGAACGGGCAAAGAGTGTCCTGGAGAGGAAAGCACCGCTGCTTGTTTGCTTTCCTCCCAGCGTACTGCAAGGAGCATCAGCAGCTAAGCAGCACCTAGTGGGTTGGTCCTGCATCTGAGGCATTGCCAGAATCTGCAGGTCCTTCTTGTCTATTATTTTACAATAAATCATAGCAGATCTTCCCCTGATGGAAACTCTCTGTTTGTTCTCGGATTTAGGGGAGAGGCGCGCTGAGGGCTGGCCGGGCCGAGATTGAATGTGCTTGCACATTCCCTCCCCTTGTAGGATTGAATCCCTGTCAGGCCGGTGATGGATGCACTGCTGAGCCAGTGTATCTGATAACCAGAATCATTAACTGAACTGTTGGAGGGTCAGGGGTTGGAGGGCCAAGCACCGTCCCCGCTCCCGGCTTTACAGGGTTCCTTTGTGGCATTGTGTGCGAGCACAAGCCGTGTGGGCAGGGAAAGCCACCACCAAGCCCTGCCATCGTGGCTGAGCTACAGTGGGCTGTGGTGAGCGAGGGACAGGCTGTTTGCACAGGGATGGGGAGAAAATTGCAGGGCTTGGGTTGCTCAACCAGTGGATCTGCCCTGTCTTTGGGAATGAAAGCAGGATTTCCCCACAGTGTTTGAGAATGGCGTTTGCCTTTCCTCTCTGCAGAAGGAGAAAGGGCACCGTGGGTGCACCGGCTTCCACTCCCCATCTTCTTCACTGCCCTCCCCCTCCTCCTCCTCCTCCTCCTCTGGAAAGGGTCATTTATGGGACGCAGCCTCTCTCCTTGCTCCATCAGGGCCTCCCTGCAATTTCTAGCTGTCACACACATGCCCGGGAACTTTTCTGGAAAATTGCCCTCCATTTGCTTACATCTGACACACAAACATGTGCAGGTCCCAGGGAGGCAGCTACTTTCCCAGGCAGATGTGTCCAAGTGTTAAAAAAATAATCAGCTGCAAGCTGGGATGTTCCTATTCATCCTGGAGGGCAAACTGCAGCAGAATAAAGGGATGTGACCGTCCCCTGGCTCTTTATGGAGGGCCTGTTTCTTAAGAGGCTATTGAACCAGATTCAATGCACCACTGAGGCATCTAAGAGAGGATTTAGGGACTTAAAATTTGCCTGTGGGCACCAATACACACTTTGTGAAGGAATGGCTGCAATCCTGAAGAGGTTATCAGGCTGACAAAAGAGGGGGAAGAAGCAATCAGCTCACGTTGGGGCAGACAAGAAAGAATGAAAATGGGACAAAATGGCAGCAGGATGCTCAGGTGGGCCCAAGACCGAGAGAAAACCCCCTGGGATGAAATTCCTGAGCAGAGACAAGTGCTGTCCAGCAGCTTTGGGAAATACACTGGAAAAAGTGTAGAGGGAAAATGTGTGATATTAAGTACATCCACTTCAGTGACCAAAAATACTTTTGCTCGTTCTTCAGTGTCACAAGAAGACATTTTTGTCATAGCTTATTTAGACAGCTGCCTGCAAATAATCAGGTTAAGTCCTATTCTGTCAGTAACAAAAAAAAAAAAAAAAAAGAAAAGAAAGAAAAAGAAAAGGAAAGGAAAGGAAAAGAAAATGCCATTCCTTAAATAAATTTAGACTTTCTGTGGGAACATGTAACTTTCAACCAAAAGTGACTTTGCAGGAAGTTACACTGGCACTTTCGTTCCAAGGTCGAGATATTCTCTCAGCCCTTTCTAAGAGCCTTTCTCTTTTTTTTCTTTTTTTGAAACAAGTTTCCATTAATATTTAATGCATATGCTATTACAAACAGCAGTGTACTTCAGGAAACATTGAGCCTGGAATAAGAAGCATTGATTGTATTGACGGAAAATGTTCTCCTGACATCTGAAGTCCCACTTGTACCTTTGGAAGGAGATTTCAAACATTTTTTTTGTTACATTTTGGTTTGAAACCGCTATTTCCAACTCAGATAAGTTTCAAAATAATGTAAATTCTCCTCCCTCCTGACCATCATTAAAAGAAATTCTTGTCCTGTGTAGCTTTACTCATTTCTCCCACAGACCTGTGAAATGTGTCACTGCCAGGCAGAGGGACAAGGAGCTGCAGAGCTGACAGAAATCCACTTGTGGGCCATGGGGAATGGGAAAGCCTGTGAGAAAAAAGCAAACATCAACCACACCCAAACATGGACGTTCTTTAATTAAAAATCTGCAGGTACCCAAACTGAGGACACAGGGGTCTTGTCCCTGGTGCAAATATATCAATGTCCAAGCGGCTTATCATCAATATCATTGCAGAGAGAATTCCTTGGGGGAACATGTGTGAGGAGCGTGAAAGGCAGCAGGAGGGTGCAGTGACCCTGTGAGCATCCCCTGGTGAGGGGGGAGCTGCAGGCAACACCTTCTCCAAATTCTGTCCAAATAACGCTCCAGGCTGTTTGTGGTGTGGGCTCTGGCTCAGGAGAGCTGTGCTGCAGATCTGTGGCTGTATTAACCCTGCTGCTTGGTGACCTTTGACTGGAGACAACCTGGCTGCAGTCCCTGGGGAGGTGGAGGCAGAAATGGAAGCAGGAGGTGACTGGAGAGGGACCCAGGGGATATCAGTTTTCATGGCACAAAACAGTAGGGAGAAAAAACTGCTGAAGAGCAGAATATTCAGAGGTGCTTTTCTTCAGCTGCTGCTGGAGTGGCTCCGCTCCCAGAGATGTCAGACTGGCATTGGGAAGCCTCGCTGCAGGCTGTCCAGCACAGTCACGGTTTGGAAGAAGAGAGACTCTGCAGAGAGGATAACAGCTGAAGGACCAGTGCAGGCACACAGGGGAGATCAGATTAGAGGGGACCCAAATTCCTGGGCCATGGAACACTTGCCAAACAGGTTCTCTCATCTGCACCACCAAAATTTGGGGGCTTCCATGAACACAGTGTCTGCACACCACGATGTTCGTGGAAAGCAGTCCCCATGCCAGGGGCTGGTCCCACAGCAGCAGTGCTGAGCTGGGGTGCTGGGCTTGCTCTGAGGTTGAAGGCAGGCTGGGCATCTCCCCCTGGCAGCTGTCTCCAGACCCAAACACGAGTCCAGGCTTAGGGAACAAGCCTGGGAACATTTCTATGTATGGGCAGAAGCCAAGCAGGTGCTGGAAGGTCTCACTAACTCTCCTCCAGGAGCTCAGCTTATGGATACTTGAGGAGAAGGCAGAAGAAAGAAGCTGCACCAAAAGCTGGCCTCATCCAGTAAGTTTTTAGCACATTTTCCTCTCCTGTGACTTTCTCCCTCTCAGGTGGGGTCCTGCACAAAGAGCACAAAGAGCCCTTTAGCTCTTACTAGACAGCTGGATGGTGTCCCAGTCCCATTGCAGATGTGTGGGCTCCAAATCCTCTGCACTCGACTCCCCGTTTGGGAAACCACTTTGAGGTCACTTGGGGAACTTGGCACTGGAAGGTTTCAAAGCTGTGTCTGACTCAGAGGTGAGCAGGAGCTGCTGCCATGAGCTTGGTTTGTGAGACAACTGCACACATCATCTCTGACAGGAGAGCTGATTAATGCCACCCAGGCCATTGCTGAAGCATTTACTGAATCACCTCTCTCCTCTACACGAGAGGGATTTTTTTATTATTATTTATAAGTCATAAGGAAGACAGGTTTCTCACTTTTGTAAGCCATGGGCTGCTCTGTGGCATCCAATCAGCTTTGCAGGAGAAGCCTTCTTGGTCTCCTGTCCAGATTAAAAGCAACAAATATTAAATGTTCCTTCTTCAGAAGACTGAAGGATTCATGGCAGGGTAAAGTGTGAGTATTCCTGTGCAAAAAAGAAATTATTTGATAATGCAACAGACCCCATGCCATGCCCCCCTTCAGTGACATTATTGCATGGATTGATGGATGAAATGGTGAAGTGTTCCTGGAGTCAGCCAGCTGTGGGCAGACGATTCTTAAACTGTCACCTGAGACACAACACTACACAGAGGGCAGGAAAACACTTGTTTCCAGCCAAGCTAATAATTCCCAGGGAGGAATTTGTTTGGTGAACGTGAGCGAGGTCCCCGTGAATTCCTTGGAGTTACTGACAACGGACTTGGGGTTTTCTTGGCAGGTTGTGAGTGGGGAGTTTTGTTGGGGCTTTTTTCTTTTTTATTGTCAGAATTTCAGGTGCGTTCTGATGGGAAATGCAGGATGTGGCATATGTTTGAACTGAATAAAGCTTCACAAAGAATCTGCATTGAGACAGGACTTACTGTAGCAGGAAGGACAATTCAGTGGGGATCAATAATTGTGCCCAGGGAATAGAAATGGGAGATGAACTGAGCTGCTGATTTTTATGACCTGGTAGATAGCAAGCCAGGCACTAGCTGGCCAGGGAGCAAGGGGGCTTTTCTCCCTGTCCCTGATGCAAACCACCGGTGTTCCTGGCTCTTCTCCCCTGGGGGCAAGGCCAAAGGCACAGTGAGGTCAGTACAGCTCTTGGGTTTTGCTTGGGATGGAGGGGAGCAGGAAGGTGTCTGCCCACTCTGCACACCAAGTTGAACACAGAATGAAGGCTGTATGGGGGGCTTCTTTTGGGTGTTGAGCTAAAAAAACACATTGAAAGGAGAGCTCTTTCTCTAGTGAGCAGCTCTGGCTCTCAAGGTCCTACATCCTGAACTTCCTCACCCCAGTCTTCTCTTAGAGATTTAGGCCCTAAAAGCACTGACATAACCATGCACAAATAGTCCAGATTCTAGATGGCAGGATATTGTTCCTCCAGCATTTGGATGCTGTTGGTGTTTTTCTCCTTTTCCTTTTTAATGGCATTTGAAAAGCCCCTACAACAATGCTTAGAGCCTGCTCCTCCTTCAGTGTTTGAGTCAATACCCCTCCTTCGAGCAGGGACTCAAAACAGCATGGATTGCTCCTCACAGCACTACCATCAAACCTGTCCTGGCTGGTCAGGGATAACGTCTGGGATGCCAACACCCATATCCAGTGCAGTACTGGGCCCTGAGTTATTTCTCTGCCCCCATGTTGTATTTTCATCACATTTATCAAGTCATGCCATCTCTGAACAGCACATGGGTATTTTGTCAGGTTCCACATAGATAAAAAACTATCTTTTCTTTCCATCTTTAAAAAGCCGTTGTTTGTTCTTTATTCATTTCCTTTTGCTGATTCAATCTGCTGCAGAAATGAGCTGTTGCATGGTGGCTCCTCTGAGCTCCTGGAGGAACCCTGCACTTGGGCACCCTCCCACAGAAACCATCAGCTCCTTTTTCAGGGTGGACACCTCCCATGGAGATGCTCACCCAGGACCTGCTACCCATAGGATCTCAGCCACGGGAGGGTCTTCAGTAAAACTTATCCCAAAGTTTGGTCACTTTCCAGAGCCTGAGGGAAAGTGAAACATCTTGAGTTTTGGAAATCGTTTGTGGGAGACCAGGTTTCTGATGCTGATTGCCAGGGATTTATGCTATCCATCGTGGATGTAAGAGGTGGGGGAGGAGGGCACACCTTAGAGGCTTGGAGTCTCCTTATTTGAACAAAGAGGACCGAGAGACAGGCTCTAAAAAGGTGAAAATATTCAGTTCTTCTGGGGTCTGCAACATTACCAAGGCTTAGAAGGACAAGCATATTAGAACCAGAAGGAAAGCACGTGACTGAACAACGATGGTGACCAGTTTTTGGGCCAGAGAGAAAGAGGTGCTCCATCTCCCAGGGCCTTCAGAGCAACGTGGGCTTCACTGAAACAAGATACTGGGTTTGAGCAATTTTGCTCAGTGGTCTGTGTAAATCCAGATTTAGCAATTCCTTCTGGCCATAAACACTACAGCCCTGCTGGTTCTCACAGTTTACCAGTGGGAAAGGGCCGAATTTGGTAAACTCAGACATAAATGTGGCGTGCTATATTTATACAAAGCAGTGCACACTCTCCTTGTAGGGGAGCAGCCCCGTCCCTGCGTGGCAGCAGTCACTCATCAAAGGCTGGCAGCAAGTCTGGAATGGGGGGACACTCCCCTGGGAGGGTGGCTGGAAGCTGTCCACAGCTGTCTGGATGTAGTGGTGGTGCTGGCATCCCAGACTGGCTTCTCTGCTCCCAAGGAAGCTCAGAGGCAGAGAGGGAGGGTTCTTTGTTCCCAGAAAGGCACCTGTAAGAGGTCCAATGTTGGCAGCATCCCGCAGCACCCAGGAGGGAGCCTAACACAGAGGACAGTGCTGTTTCTGAAGCAGTAGATGAACAGCATCCACATGGCTGTGACCAGATCTGGTGTTGCTCTGCTTCATCCCACATTAATGCAAATGCAGTTCTCTGAACACCCTAAGCTTTACCAGCCCACTGATCCCTGCAATAACAAAAAACCCCAAATCAGTTTCCCTGCAAGAAATATATAAACTTTGTAACTCCCCAAACCCACTTTGATTCCAGGCTCTTGCAAGACAGAGGAGAGTTTCCAGCTTTTGCCTGGAATTCAGCTTTACCTCCTGTGCAGGAATCCCTGGCACCAGCCCTCTATTCCCCGCAGGGAACACACATGTGCAGCCAGAAACGCTGCTAACCCACCTGAGCCTCAGCACTAGTTTTTTGTAAGACTTGTGGTATTAACCAGGGCTCCCCTGAAAGGATCTGGAGCACGGAGGGTAGTGCAGGAGCTGCGTGAAACCCATCGGGGAGAGTAACCAGAGCAGCAGCATTGCCATGGCAATGGAGATAAGGGGCAGCCCTCACACCGCAGCTGATGAGTGACATGGTTTCTAGCCCTTTCAATACCTTCAAGTGTTTTCCTCCTTGACTCAAACTAGAAGTAGCACAACTTAAAAACAATTAATGTTCCCTTGGAGGGGGGAAAAAAAAAAAGCGACAATTTTTCCTTCTATTTTTAAGTCTCCCTTCACCACAATACCTCCAATATTTCACTCCTGACTCAAAGGCAAAGTCCGAGGGAGCAGGATATGCTGTAGGGTATCTCTCTTGCCACACTATTCGTGTTATTTTCAAGTTCCTCTCTCCAGGGTTGATCTTGGCAGCAGATCACAGCGCCGGCGCAGCACAATGTAAACTGGAGCCATTGTTACTCCATCTCCCGCTCCTCATCGCTGCAACAACATTTCCCCACACGCCTCCCTGCAAATTGTTGCATGTCCCGTCCTGCTTCCCGCCCCCCTCCAAAATCCATTAGGCTGCTGCAGTTCAGCTATTCATCCAGCCCCCTCGGAGGCACCGAAATAAAGTGGTTTCTCTTTGCTGGCTGACACTGTGCAGGGTTTTGAGGGCTGGTCTCGGTGACAGCGGTGAGTGACCGCCCTGTGGGGCTGCCCGATGTTTCATGTCTTGTGCACCGGGCGGGCTGAAAAGGGCAGTAGGGAAGCGGGCACCTGTTGAAATGGCCTTAAATTGCTGCATTTTCGTCCATCACCTGGCGAAGGCCCAGTGGTGGGTCTGGTACGGGGCCAAGGAGGTGACCCCTTCTCATGGGATCAGCCCGTTGTGCCATCTGAGGGGTGCACCAGGGTTTGGACCAACACAGCCCGGTGGCTTTGGCTGCTGGAGCCAGCACTGAGGACAAGTTGCAATACCAGTGGAGAGCTCAGGGCCTCGCTCTTCCTCAGTTGGGACCGGGCAATGGCAGCTGTTGCTGGGACTTTTCCTTACAGCTTTGAGGCCCTGATGTACATGAATATGATGTATATATGTGCGTGCATCTGGGCTCGCTCTGCCAACAGCACGAAGCCAAAGGACAGACACTGCACAGCATCAGCACGATGCTGAACCTCAGCTGACCCACGCTGCTCCACGTGGGTGCGTGATATCCTGGCCCCAGCAGCTGCAGCAGAAGGAGGCTCCACCAGCAAATCCAGCCCCATCCCTACAGAACTCCTCACAGCCTCGCTGTGCCCACGCTCTGCCCGGGCTGCTGGTGGATGGCACCCAAGCCGGGCTGGGAGCAGCGATAAAAGTGACGTCTGTGGGAGTTCACCGCCAACTTCAGTGAAACAGGATCAAGCCTTCAGTCACTTGGCAACCTGCTTTATCAACCTGAACTTGTATCTCTCTCTGCTGCTGTTTTTCCAAGGGCTATTCATGGTTCAAAGCTGTAGACAATACTGTTCCTTTCTTCACTCACCGCCACCTAGTTATCTCTGGCAGAGTGTGACTCTGGAAAGAAGCAATTTGAGAGAGGAAATACATTGGAGATGGAAATAGCATGGAAGATACAACAAGGACTCGACTTTCTTGTTTCTATCTTATTCAAGATTATGTTTCCTGACTGAATCCCTGAAGACATTCGAGTTGTTCTAAAAATTATGAAAGGAACAAAAGAAATTTCTTCATACACATTGCAGAGAATCCAGAAAGATTCTGCTGATTTCCAAAGTGTGGAAGTGGGAAAGGGGTGGTCAGCACTTGGCCCTTGGCTAAAGCATGAAATATAGGGAAGGCCCAGGGGCCTGGAAGAAACAAATGCTGTGTCCCAATCAGATACATACATGGGAACATTTGTGTCAACATTCCAGCTCACAGCCCATTGGAAAATCCATCTTGGTCTCTGCAAAGATTCGATTTCATAAAAATTCAGTAGGTGGACAGAAAAATATAAAAATGGATAATTCTACAAATAATACTGTGATAGAACGGATTTAGTTGAAAGAAATGGCTGATGAAACTCAAAGCCAGAGGTTCCAAGTCTTGGATGTGCTCCCATTCCTTGGATCAGCTCATCTGTATGGTGAGGACGTTTGTCTTCTTGTCCTGGGCTTACCCCGAGTTTCCTAAGTTTACACTGGAATTTGGCTCAGGAGCTCTCACACTTCTCATTCATGGAAAAGTGCAGTGAAACAAGTGCACACAAACCCAATACAATTTTTATGGGAAGGGTTTTGTAATGTCAACAAAACTTTTCTTAAAAGACTAAAGTCATCCTCCTGTGGGTAAATCTGATCTGATTGATTTGATATTCTGAAAAAGGAATACACAGACATCAGATGATAAGTTTGCAATGAATTAACAAAATTAATGAAGAATAAACAGAATGGAAAGAAAATTACAGGAAAGTTGTAAAACCAATAACCTTGACAAACAATAAAAAAAATCCAATTTTCCCTACTTAGCTGACCTTCAACAATTAAGGCTAAAAGGTCACATAAATCGCAGCAGGATGGTGCAGTGGCTCTGGTTGGAGCAGTTTCCTGAGGATGGAGGGTGCTCAGAGAAGCATCCCGAGGGCAGAGCTCCTGCCACTGGCCAGGACACTGGCACTGGCCAGGACACTGGGATACAAAGTGGCACCAGGACATGACCTTATCCTCTCCACACCACTGGGGCTGTGTGTTGGAAAGCCTTACTGAGAGAGCGGCTCTGAAGATATCCAGAGCTGCCAAAATGCCCAAACTGAAACTTTCTGTCTATTTTAATCAAATCCAGCATGATTGCAAAGCTTTTTCCTGCCTGATCCCAAATGGATTTTCAGGCAGGGAAATTTATGAGAAGTAAACAGCTAGAGTTAAATAAACACTTTCAGGCCTCTGGCTCTCCTGGCAGGGGACAAAAAAAAAACAAAAACAACCAGAAACCTGACAGCAAATATTAGCAACAGATTTTTAACAGGTGGAGGAATTATTGTATGTATCTAGGAAAGAAAACAAAACAGGCACTCCTAAATCACCAGCGCTGATTTAAACATGAGCTTTTAAATATAGTATGTGAGCAGCAAATGAGTTCTAATTGAGGAAAGCTTGTAAACAAACAACAGCTTTCATCTGCAGCATCACGCGCGATACGGGCCCTGTGCTGGGGGCTGGACAGTGCTGCCACAGCCCAGGCCTGGCAGTGGAGATGGGAATGAGCTCTGATCTCCTGAAGGAATGTCAAGGCATCCTGGAGCCATGAGGAACAACTTCTCAAGACCTGGATGGGCAAAGGGAGCAGTGCCAGGTCAGTGAACCAAGCACACACCAGGATCCTGGGGCTGCTCCTCGTCCAGGTGCTGCAGAGACCCGGAACAACATGTGGAGGCAACCTGGGAGCCATCACTTTTTAAAACCACCTTTGTGAGATGCCATTTGTCTTGAAATAAGAGAGGTGAGGGCCCTTTCCAGCCCCTGTGTGGGCATCTGATCCATGCCACATTCACTCACCATCTCTCTGCTCTGGAGAAAGAGCTGCTTCAACATCCAGGGTGTATCGAGCACCATGAAGTGCATGAGGAGCAATCTGGGAGTCGGACAAAGGAGGGAATGCGGCTGGAAGCAAGCCTCTGAAAGACAGCTGGGGCTGTGGTCAGAAAGGAAAGGTCTGCTGCAGCAAAGCATGCACGGTTAGTGCTCAGCCTGTGATGCAAGAGCGGGGGAGATACAGCATGTCAGGAAATGTCTACGCAGTGCAGATACAATCAGGCTGAAAACACACAGAGCATGCCAAGGAAGTAACCTTGAATGTCTGCTGGTATTTTTCTCTGGAAAGCAACAACAGGATATTACAAAGGGACAGAAGCATGGACATGGTTGCCAGTGCTTACCAAGATACATAAATTACCTACCCTGGAAAGGAGCATGAACGGGAAAAGTGTTTATGCCCAGTTCCACACCAGGGCTCCTTAAAATGCCAGCACCGACTCCACCTGTAGCGATGCCCCACTGAGCTGTCACAGTCAGCTGGAGGTTGTGACAGAAGGGTGATTGCATTCAGCATTAGAGCTCAGCCTTTCCACTGGGTCTGCAGGGGACAGGCCATGGAAAACGCTCCCACTGCACGAGGGATGTCCTGCAGCAGGCACACTGCGTCAGGCATCTGCTGCTGGGAAGAAGCAATCAGCCTATATTCAGTTTTTATTTCTAGAAGTTTTAATCTCTCCCTGCTCTGATAAATGATTCATCGCTCAGATGAGCCGAACCAGAAACTGGTGAATCAAAGCCACCCTTGTTTTGAAAACACGTTGCCCGCAAACCCCAGTTTAGCACCATGCCCCACAGCAGGAGAAACACAAACCCCAGCAGAATATAGCACCCGCAGCTCCCAACCTTTAGTACCCAAATTTAGGCATGTAGATAGAGCAGCTTAACCCCGAGGATCGCTGGGACCCATATAGACCACCAGAGTCAATGGAAGCAGCAGGTGCTTGGAAACACTGCGAATCAAAGCCCTCGTTCAGGGCACTAAATATAGCGCAAAATTTAAACACCCAGGCTGGAAAATGTCGGCCATGTGCTCCCTCCACTGCCCTGCACTGCGGGTCCCACACGCCCCGGCTGCTGCCACACGATGCCCGTAGAAGGTGCTGGGTCTCTGCTCCCACCACCGCTGCCCATTAACAGGTTTTTATCCATGGTGACACCGTGCAGAGAGGGTTCCCCTCCTCACTTTTTTAGAGGATATTGCTGCACTTGAGATAACCTCCCTGGTTTATCTGCCCTGAAAGCGATGTCAGCAGACTGTCAGGACACCTCCCTGGGGACCTGCTGTGTCTGTGGTGCCTCGGGACTGTGCATGAGGCTGTCTCTGTGCCACCATGCCAGGGAGCCTCACCAGGCTGAGGCTGGCATCCAGGCATATCCCAGTAACCCACTGGGACCCAGGGAGCCAAGTCAACACCTTGTACTTTCCAGCACATTCTTCAAGAATGTTTCGAGAGCGCAGAGCTCTTTGCTGTCACTTTTTTGTTGTTGTTACAATCAAAAAAGAAAAAAAGAAGAGAGCGTGAAGAGAAACAAAGAGGAGAGCCTGCTGATCCACGTTCACCTTCTAAGTCACCCAAGTGTTCAACTCTATCAATTTTACCTCCTGTTGAAAAGTTGCTGCACTCAACATTTCTGTTTTCTTTTAGGAAGTGCAGATAAAATGCTGCAGCAGTTGAACCTTTGGTGCCTTTCGGAGGAGCCAGCCCTGCCTGGGGGAGTTTTAGCCCCATGGAAGGCAGACCAGGTCAGGGATGTCACCTTGGCCAGGGAAAGGGCTGGCTCCCACATCCTCTGCACAGGCTTACTGGGGGATTCAGCGCTGAACAGCCCTTTCTTTCACCCCTTTGCACCTCCTTGTAAGTAACACATGGAGGATTTTGGACCGGAGCCCAGTCATGTAGACATACATCAGTGAGGGGACCACCAAAGAGGGAAGCACTAGATAAGCCACGTGGCAAAAGGAGAAACAAACTGTCCCTGAATTTCTAATCCCTAGAGAGGTCAGGTCCTGGGTCCACATTTAAAAAGAGTACAAAAGGAGGGACAACCCCTGTCTCCCCAACAGCTATCATAAAATATTTTGAAATGATGCAACACTCACAAGTTTATGTGAAACTATAACTCCTAGATACACCAAACTAATTTTGAGCTATTTCTGAATGGAGTTGTGTTGCTGCTTTTTCCAGCACTGCCAGGTATCAGGACCTAGAAAAGCCCTGCCAGGGCTTTTCCTCTGCTCTTAAAACAATGAACTATCTGAAGCAGTTCTTAGACTTGGGTAAGCTTTTCGTAAGAGGCAACCCAATGATGAACCAGAGCCGATGCTCTCTGATAGATAATGGTGAGGAGAAGTCTCCTCATGGTTTGAGCAGCCACACATCTGCCCAGGGCTGGGCACAGCACAACAGCCAAGGACAAGCCACCCACCCTTTCCTCCTTCTCCCTTTTGCCCCTGCAGCAGCAAACCACAAGTGCTGGCAGTGCAGCATTAATGTGGCCCTTTTGGCCTCACCTTGGAGAGTGCAGGGCTGTGGATACACCACTTTTGAGACAGACTGTGCCAGCTGTGACTTGTTCACAGCTCTTCAGCAGCAGAGCAATCGAAGAGGGATGAACCAGTGCCATGTGGTACCTACCTAACCCTCACCTCTAGATCTTGCCAATGTAGCTTTCCCCAAAACACAGTCTTCTTCCACACTCACTGATGCCCACATCCTTTTCAGCCTCCTCTCTGCTGGGAAAGGCTGCAGGGTTTGTTTCTCTACTGCCTTGTGTGCACACATCCTTGGCATTGGCACATCCCCACACTCTGCCCCAAATAAACAGGATCACAATGCTCAGGGCCCAGTGTGCACCCCCACACCTCAGTGCTGCTCCTTGAAGACAGTCGTGGTACAGTGATCTTCTCCAGGGATCCCAGCACTCAGAACAGTGGGATTCAGACAGCTTTGCACCCTTGCTCTAACAAGAACCAGGCACATGTAGAGACAAGGCATGAACCAACCACTTCTTCCTTCTCATCCGTCTTGAAGCCAATATGGGCCAAAAAGGAACCAGCCCACCAGGGACTGTCAAGAAAGGATCTGAACAGGGTACAGAACGGTGCTGGCCTGTGTGGGGTGCCCATGCATCAGATGCTGTTCAGTTTGGTCAACCTGACTCCAAAGAGAGAATGATTTGAAAGGGCACAGGGGTCATATAGGAAAACCAGGTGGAGACCTGGAACAGCATCTCTGCAAGTGGAAACAGAAAAGACGGACTCTGAACTCCAAGATTTAGGGAGAAAGTGGTGCCTGCACTGTAAATCCCAAATGTTGTAAAGATGGTGGAGAGGGTGTTTTCACATCACCTTATCGAGGAGCAGGTTCACAACAAACAGAAGGAAGTGCTTTTCCACCCAAATCGTGGTGCAGTTGTGGAACTCATTGCCACACAATAGTGTGGGGGCCTAAAGAATAAAAAGGATGTATGATGCCACAAAGGAGAGGTGCCTGTCAAATATGGCCATAAACCACTGACCAAAAGAGCTGGATGGGTGTGAGGAGGGCTCATGGCACAATTTTCTGCTCCTCTGCACTTTCTGTAAGCATCCCCCACTGGCCACTGCAGGACAGAGGATACCACAGTAGATGGACCTTTGATCTGCGCCACCACAGCTGCTGCCTGAACACCTTCCACCCACAGGCAGGGCTTCCTTAATGAATAGGTGGGGTTATGCCCAGAGTTCTGCCTGCAGGCAGATGGCCAAGCCTTCAAAGGGCCTTCTGTAGGCCGCTGCCACAGCAGTTTCCAAACCTGCTCCGCAGCTCCGTGCTCAGCCTTCTTTCATACGCAGCCTATCGGCACAGCAGATCTGCCGCAGGGAGAAGTCCCCTCCAACCCAAGCCTCCTTCAGATGGGTGGGAGAAAAAATGGGATAGCAGCTGAGAAAGATCCACAGGTTAACAAGTCTCTCCCTACCAAACAGGGCTGGAGGAATTGCATTTGGTTGGTTTTCTGGGGGTTTTTTATTTTGGCCAGAACATTTGAAAGCGACAGCCTCTCTCAGGAACCCGTAGGTCAGAAAACATCGTGCCTCCCTAATCACAGTCTTGCATCCTTACAGGCTGTCACATTTACACCTGCAAAGTGATCCTTCTGCCTTCTCCACCACTGAAAACCAAGAAACCTTAGTTTGATTTCAGGAAAGCACACATTCATTCCTTGCGTCTCTGGCTATAAAGAGTAATACAGATGGAGTACATTAATATGAGAAAAAGCATAATGTCTTCTAAATAAATACTGCTTAAGTTTTCCATGATTTTTTCCCCCCATCTAAAAAAATACTGAAGCACCTTTGTTGCCAGGGGAAGAAATTAACTAGATCTCCTTTTCTGAGCTTCTAAAGACTGGGTCATTTGTCCCTCAAGCTAGTTGATTTACATACTCCTTTCATATAGATATTGCAAAGTAGCCTTTGAGGAGGATTTCTATGAAATCTGATTGTCTGTAAAAACCCCCACATTGTGAACTTTGAAGCAGGACAGGTGGGTCCCTGTTCATTTCATTTGTAATGTACACAGCCCTGTACACTGTCTGTTTCTTCTTACTCTAGGATTAGCATATACAATGTAAAAAGGAGATTCATACAAACCATCCAGGTTTTCTGGATGGATGCAATCTAGACTTTGCAAGCGAAAAGGTGACCCAATGAATCATGAGACTTAATGACTCTTGTGGAGAAAAAAAAAGATTTCCGACTCAGGAATATTACCTATGACATTCACTTATAAACATTTGATTGCAAGCACATGTTTTACAATCAAGAGGCTGAAGAAGAGATATTTTTGCACTTAGACTAAGTCCCTGTCACACAGAGCATAATGTATACAGAGCAAAAGCAAAAAGTTCCACATATTCCTATAGAAACAAGGATGAACTTGGGAAGGATTTAGTCATCTCTCATTCTCAAGGGGACCTTTTATTCCTTTACTGTTTTATAAGCCCATCCTTTATCCCACCACCTGTGATGAAGTAAGGACACAGGGCTAGTCAGGGACTGCTTTGCAGCACTGAGCAGAGTGAGTCTGAGAGTCACAATTTTTTCACAGCAAAAGGAATATTCTAAGAGGAATACAAGCACCTACTTTAGGGTTGAGAATAGAGAAGAGCAAAGCCAACCTCTACCCCCCTCACTCACAAGAAACCCCCTAAAGGTCACTGCTAGACTGCCTAAACAAAGTGATGCCAAGTTCCCAGGACAGCTCACAAGCTCCTTGAACTCTTCTTCAGGCTCCTCCTTTCCCTGGTGTATCCAAAGCACTAGGATAGCCCACCAGCACTCAAGGACAATGAGGGAGTTCAGTTCAGCCACACACATCATATCTCTAACACAAATTCCTCTGCAAGTCTGTTACATGCTACCCCAATCCCTATTGTCCAAGTTTCCTCACAACTAGAACTGTGACTGGTGTCCCTCTGCAGCTTCCAAGGCAGTGGCTAAAATATCTTGCTGTATACATTAACTTTCCCTGCAAGCATAGTCTGAGCTGAAGAGGAATAATTACATGGCCTGCTGGAGAACAAACCAGACAACAGCAAATGGCCAAAAAACCAAAAATTGAGCTCAGCAGGTGTTTCAGGTTAACATCAGGTCTTGGAAAGAGCATCAGAGAAGAAAAATTAACCCAGAATTACTCATTGCTTAGAAAAATCACAAGAGTCCATTTATTAGTTTGCCTCATTATGTAGTTCTTGTAACAGAAAGGATTCTGGCAGCACCATAATGCTTAGCACATGTGCATCAGCAACAAGTCGAGATGTAAGAGTTCAACATCTCCTGTAAAAATAAATCAAGAGGAAACAAAACTACTGAATAAGGTTGTAGGAGGCACGTGGAGAAGACATAAAAGTAATTTAAGAGCAGTATAGAAATAAAATCTGCATAAAATAGATCAAGGTTAATTTGTGCAATTCAGGAAGTTCACCCTTTGTTTATCCTCCTACTTAATTCATCTTGTTTCACGTATCTTATATGTAACTCACCCATCACATGAAGGAGGCATAAAATAATTCTTGCTTTTGGCAGGAAAAGAGCACTACAAAATTGAACACTTGTCTGTGCTGGTTTTGGGAATCCACAGGGGAATGAGTCCTGGACATGGGATCAGTCCCTTTGTTCAGAACAGCAGGTGGTGACCACTCTTGTGCCCCCTCTACTTTATGTGCTACTTCAGTACAAGAAGCAGAATTAGCACCTTTGGGAGCAGCGAGCCAGCTCATGACAAGACAGCAATGACCTTCTTGCATATGTATATAAGCCTATTATTTATCCTTTTGAGAAAGATAACAGAATTGGGTTCTGAGAACTGACTTAGCTGAGAGTTGTTTCTATCAAGATAAAGACGAGCAAATACTCCAAGAAAAGGAATAAAAAGTAGCTGTATGATGACTGGAATAAAAGCTCTGCTAGAATTCTATAATTCTGCCTCAGAGGCTGACAGCTACTAGGAAAAACCCAACTTTTATATTTCATATTATCTTACAGGAGTTCAACTTTTACTACATAAAATATCCAGTACAAACAAACTGTTACAGAAACAGGCATAGACCTACTAAACTGAAATTGGAGCACGACACATAAAAACTCCGAATGGCTGCAGAATAGAGAAAGGAAACTTTAAAAGAAGAAAACTTTAAAATCCAACTCTGTTAGGCAAGGATACCAGCCTCAGGCCCCTGCACCGTCAGCCAGCCCTCTTCTCACCCCAGGAAGCCAAACACGGCTCAGACACCGAGCAGGAGGAGGAGAACCACCACAAGACAAGCGCATGGAACACAGAATATCCCGAGCTGCATGGGACCCACACGGATCACCAAGTCCAACTCCCGGCATTTGAACGCATCCCTTGTGCCTTGCAGGGAGAGCCCCAGTCTGGGCCCTGGAGGTGTCTCTGAGGCACACGTGGAGCCCACCTCCTCCGCAGGCGGTCGGTGGCGCAGGGCAAGGCTGCCGAGCCGGCTCAGGAAGCGCCGGCGCTCGGGTTACGGGAAGCACCGGGAATTCAACCAGGACTCTCACTCCGCCTCTGCTCAGCCCGGTCACATCCGAGCTCCAAGCGCTTAGAAAGCAAACACAGGCTGAAGTATCTTACACACAATGAGGGAATCATTTTATTAGATTATGGAAGACAGCAGCATTACAGTACAAAAAGTTACAAGAGTAGCAGAAAAAAAGTGTTTTTGGTTTAAATACTCAGGATTATACTGGGGAACATGAGAAGGATAGTACCCTTTTCTAAACTAACTCCTAACCAGGTTATCAAAATAAGTTTTGAATATTCAGCACAAGTAAAAAAGTTACAACAAACATCATTATAAAATGCTTTAATAAATAGTTTCTTTTCTGAAAGGTTTTTTTTTTTAAGAACATGTCAAAAAAAATGTACTAAAACAGATGATCCTGCAAAGCAAATCCTGCATTCCTGTATAAAATAACTGGTTTCGAAACATTCATGTTTACATTGTTCGTGGGCCAGAGTTTACACTCTCAGACATCCATTCCTCTCAGTGGTAGGGTAACTAGGTGTATGTAGTGTTATGCTTCTTCAGTAATTAAAATAAACTTGTAGTTTGCCCAGTTAACAGCAATAATAAAAGCCTAAAAAAAAAAAAAAAAAGCATAAGCCTTCCATAACATTGAACCATTTCTACTGAGGTACTCCCATCCTCTGAGCTTGCCAGCCTTTTTCCTTTAGAGCGAAAGATGAATAAAGCACAACAGAAACAAGACTGAGGAAAATATTGTTCCCTTCATTAGGCCTGTATTTAAACGCAAAAAAAAGTAATACCACATGTAATTAACATATTCACAAAAGAAAAAACAATGCCTCTCTATGTTGGTACTGTACAGTAGATGCACCCGTTAGTGTTCTTGAGATGGGCTGAACATGGGGATAAACAAACACTTCTGGATCTATTTACACGTAAGTGGTTATGTTCCTATGTAAATACAAATGACCAACAGATTCCTAACATTGATTGTATTAACATCATTTTCTAATCTGGACATAATACCAAAAAGAGTCTTATAAACTGCCGTAGAACCTCCTTTTCTGCAACATAAATTAAAAGGAATGACATGTAAAAAAAAAAAAGACCAAAATATTTAACTTATTAAATCAAATATACAGAGTGATTCATTTAATATGTACATATTTACAAAAAAGCACTTTCACTATTAGAAAATAAACTGTGTCAGTTGGGGAACCTAGAGTTCTCACAATTTTACTATATTGATATGGCAGTCTTTGACAGTTGCTATAGAAAAAGTTTAATCTCAAGGCACTTGTCACATGCTTCAATACTGCAATTCTAAAGTAATTGAACAGAAATAAAAAGGCCACTTTTAAACCACAGTTGAAAGATCTCTATAATTTTTTTTGTTCCTATTACAAAGTGTGTAAGGCAAATTTGGAAAAAATCTTACAGAAGCTACTAACGTAACAAGTGCAGTGAGCTGCCATTAATAGAGATTCAAAGTCAAGAAAGCAGTTTAAAGTTCACACAATTTCCTCAACCAGGAGGTTTTAAAGCCACCATTAAATTAGAGCAAGTAATAAAAAGAAATACATTCTGTAAACAGTGTACAGTCTTTTGTAATAAACTTTACACATATTGAAAATACAACCTCTCCTCTGCCACACAGCGAGTGTATTATAAGTAAACTTTACAAAAATAGCAACTATCAAAGATTACTCATTTTTTTCATCTGACAGTCATTGAATAATTTATACAAGGCTAAAGAAACAAAATAAATTTTATTTATTATTTTTATTTATTTTTTTTACGCAAAATAAAGAAACTATGAACATTTGACTCCAGATATTTTTAGTCCTTGATGCAAAGTGGAGATGTCAATTTTTCCCCTCCCCAGCAAGCGCAGGCGCAGTCTGCCTACATCCCAGATACAGGTTAGTCTCTACTGCCTTCAAAGTTTGATGCATTCACATTTTTTACAGATCTGTTGTCCATTTTGCCTATTTGATGGGATTTCTTTACTGGACTGCTCTCTGATGTGTCAGACACCTTTGTCGGCAAAGGCTTTGCAAGTTTGTGAGAGAGGAATTTGTCCATTTCCTCATCTCTTTCCTCCTCTTCATCCTCCTCTTCTTCATACTCTACATACTCCTCTACTGCATCACAAGTTCTCTTTTGAGGAGATATGAAGTTTTTGCATTCATAACGAATGTCTTTGTTACTGTAAGATCTGTCTATAGGATTTCTGATGGGATTTAGAGGTGCCCACTGGTTATTGGCACCCTCTTCTCTGGGAGGACGGCTTCTCTCTCTCTCTTTTCTTCTCTTCCGAGTCCACCACACGCAGATGATGATACAAGTCAGCCACACAATGCTAAATACCGCACAAAGAATTGGAACCAAATAATCTAGAGGGCAAATGGAAAGAAATAAAGTCTTGAGTTAACACAACAGGATATACAGCACTGGACATCTGCAAGAGAATTATCCATACTTAACTACAGGTTATCCCTTGAAACATTTTTAGGAGAAAAGAGGTAAGATGCCCTTACAGCCCAGCAACAACTGCCTGAATGCTCCAGTCAATCTGGAAGTGCTCTTTACTAGTTTAAAGTTAGTTTTATGTGATTAATGATGAGGGAGGAAAGCTCCATTTGAGATCTTTTTTCCCTCCCTTCCTTTTGGTTTTATTAAGTAGCATCTTTCTCAAGCATCTACATGAAGTTGGCCCAGAAAACCTCAGTAGTAACTCGTAAGAAAAACCCTATCCTAGTAGGAGGCAAGTGGAGTATTGTGCCTCCAAGTTGCTCTAAAAGTACTGGCACATCACAAATATGTCCTGCATTTACTATCAGAAAAAACAGCCCTTTATCATCAAGTCTATAAACATTTCTGTATCAACTAACTCCAAAAACATTCAGGCTAGAGCTACATAATCGAATTGATCATGTCTTCTTCAGCATGTTCCAGTTTTAGTTCAGAATGAAACACCAGAATGTTGCCACTAGAGAGAAGAGTCTTCACCACTCAATGAACAAACAAAAGGAGTTGAGGCAATTGCTTTTCTCCACATTCCCAATCCAAATCTCACTATAGTGTTCTCCCAGCCACACAGACCCAGATTATTTCTCTAGGAAGACATTTCTGAAAATTGATGTATGTTTGGACTTCTTTTCCCCCACCTCCTCAAGAGCTTTACAGCTAGGCTAGACTAACAACTTTTTTCTGCTCTTCTCGATAAGCAAAAATTCCCACATGGTAAGAGGCAACGAGAGATGAGGGGTTTTGTTTCTTTAGAGAGCAACGGGATTGTTCAACAGCTCTGCAGACAAATGCTGTCAACCCACCACTCCAATGCCTGATCCAAACATAAATTCCCTCAGCAGTTTTAAGACATCTGCTTACAGAACAACCTGCAAATGACTATACAAAAACAACCAATGTTTCAACACCACGGTCACTCACTCCAACGTTCAAGTGTCTTCTGAGCACATTCTTATGTGGAATGTGACACATTCTCAAACATTTCCTTTCAGTACAGGAGGGTGAGTAAACTGCCACCGTGGTTGGCCTCAAGGGATCTAAAAATTCTGTTTTAACAGTTTGGAGAAGGATTGCACTCTCATGAGTAACTGCTATTACTCTCCTTATTTTTCATCAGCAACCTAATACTAAATCATGAATGGGGAAAATAGTTAAAGTAAAAAAGGAGCTCTCCATAACAGCTTCTTCAAGATTAGAATACAAAGTTTGCATTCTCACTGCTATCACATCTATTATTTCATCATATGACCATGGGCCCAAGTTCTTATACAGAATTGTCTGCATACAGATTACAAAATCAGACTACTTTTTCTTAAAGCTAGAGGAAATCAATGAAGCATCTAAATTATCATCTTTACCCAGACACTTGAGCATCCCACAGAAATGAGATTCTCAACACACAGGGCTTTACACCACATTTTCTGATGGGTTTCCATCTACCTCACCCAATTAAGGGGTATTAATAAAAGAAACCAAAAAGCATGAGAGTCCAGGTTACAGTTTGCTTCATAACAACTCCACTTAAAGAACCAGGGGCCAGTGTTCAATACTGAGCACCCATATTAAAATGAGGAGTCTGGAAACCATTTTGCAAGAGAACCCAACTTAATCCACTATTTTAGGAGAATATTTAAATCTTATTGAGGTGGGAGGCAAAGTAATTCACATGCCTTTAGCCCTAGAATTTAACATATCAAAAAAGCCAGAGGCTGAGGTATGTCAAAATCCCAGCTCAGCTCCTTATCATCTACACGCCTGCTGTTCAAGGCAAGCACAAAGCAGGCACACTCCTCCAGGAGAGCTGAGGAAACAGTACATTTGCCAAGAGTTTAACAGATGAAAGGCACTTCCTAGAAGGGAAATGCAAGGAAAGTGGAACCAGGCAATCTACTAATTGTTTGGACTATGGGTGGAAGATCTTCCAGAAGATTATGTTGGGGAGGTCTAGGAAAAAGTTGGGAGAGTCTCCTACCATTGTAAGATTTTTACTCTGGGGCTTAGTTGAACTTGAGCCTACCAGCGGTCTTCCGCAAGCCTGTCTCCTGCCTCCCCCAGGCAGGAACACAGGCATGCAAAACCTTCAATGGCTTATTTTGGCACAGCTCTTGGAGAGCCAGCAGTCAGAGATAAAGGTCTCCAATCACACTATATCCTCTTTAAGAGGAATGAGCATTACGTTTTAAGCCAGCTGTGCACTAGTGAGAAACACATGTGGAAAAAGAGAGCAAAGTTTTACATTATCATGGCCAAGTATTGGAAGAAACCAGACATCTTTAACTCTTGCTAAGGTAAATAGCACATGAGCACTTCAGAAGAGATTGGTATCACACCACATCTTCCCTCTCCCCATATTTTCATTTCCTCACAGCCTCAGAGCAGCAGCACCAAGGGCTGAGGCTGCCTTAAGGTTAATGTAGGAGAATCGGGAAGGACTGGAACCACACACAAGTACAACTCCTGACCTTGTGAAAGGTGTGCTTAGGCTGGAGAGCTGGGCTGGAAGTCAGAGCCAAAACCGTGGCTCTGGGCACATCACTTTAGGGATGAGGTTAAGTTTAAACTAGCACACCAGCACAGAATCTTCATTTCAAAGCCATTCTCTCTTCAGTTAGTAATAGCAACTGAAGACACAACCTGATGGATCATTCTCCCTGATGTGCAAAGAAAGGTAAGACTGACAGTGGGGGAACAGAAAACACAGCACAGAAGGGGTGTGCATTGGAACCCTACCTGATGATGAATTCCCAACAACGATGGTCTCGACTTTGACTTCAGTTACTGCCAGCATAACAGTGCTGTTCTGTCGCTTGGTGATGGCATTCACTATTGTATTAGCAGCATTCTGAATGAGGCTGTTATCTTGTTCATCTCGATGTGGGACGAAAGACTAAGGGGAGTGAAGGGGGAAAACAAGGAGTTATTGCAGTCACCTAACCGTGGAAATGGACCTTTTAAATCCACAGACATCTTAATTGAGTTCACTCGGTTGAACTCGCCTGACAGTAGCCACAAACAGCACTCTAAGTTTACCACAGCAATAGCATGGCTGGCTCTATCCAGACTGCAGATGCAGTGTCAGACTTGCTAATCTAGCATACCTCAAAGGAAAGGCAGTGACTTCCATGTTACTTAAACTGATGAGCTAAACTTAGTCATAGTTTGGAGCAGTTCAAGACATGTGGATTATCTAGATGGAAGCCTGGACTAATAACAGTCTGCTCTATTTATACCATACACTCTGCTCCCTGCATCATGGCTCAGCATGTTCTTTACTGTACTAGTAGAGACAGACAGTCCAACTTCTGCCTGGATAAATGTTTACTATGAAAATTAACTCTTTCTTGAAAGCTAAGCTATACCTAAGCATCAAGTGATTGAGCTGTAAATGCCTCTAAAGCAAGTTTTCAGCTCATTAGGCCAACAGCTACTTTCATCTACTCAACTTGCACCTTCTTCCACTTCTCACTTAGTACCTTGTATTTAAAGAACATCCTGAAGCAGCCATACTCTAAAAGCACAGCAGAAACCTCTTCACAAGAGCCAACCCAGCCACCTGCAACCACATCTCCTACTAAGGTCAACAGCCCAAGATTTCTGACAGAACATGTAGGCACCTGCTCACTAATTTGGGCTGCATTAGTCTTCAGAGTAATTTATCATGAGGTTGTAGTAGCCATCTGCCATTAACAAAACCTGCAGTTTCAGCTACCTGGCAGTGTAGGAAATTGTGAGATCACAAAATTGCTTTGCAGACAAGACTAAGCCACAGATTGTTCCACCTGCATTCAAGCAAAACAAGCTTGAACAACCTCTTCCCCAGCAAAAACTAGTAACAACATTTTTTGTATATATACATACACACAAATCTCATACTTACAATAGCAACTTCCACTGCGTTCTCTGTGGAGTAAGACAGATCACATAATATTATCAGAGTTCTGTCCCTAGAAACAGTCCTAGTAGCTGGCAAATACCGGACTTCAGAACAGATATTTTCTGTTGTAGTGCCCTGTTAGAAGCAAGGGAGATTGTATGATTTCAGTTCAAGTAAAAAACAGCGAGTAAAAATAAGCATCTTCACAGTTCTTGCAGTACTGAGAACTCATGAAGGCAACAAGAAAGGGCAGAAAAGTGACGAACGGGGTTTTGGAACCAAAGGGTGAAATACTGAGCTTGCATTACTATTCTAGTACAGTCTGAGTCCATCTTGAAACGTAAATAGTTTTTCAAGAATTAATAAAATATTCAATACAAACCCAAATTTTGTCTTACTCTTTAGGCAAAGCACAATTAAAAGCAACAGAGGAGCCTAGTGATAAAATTTGCAAGTTTATAATAGCAAGGAGTCGTGCTAGAAACCTTAATCTCCCATGCTGTGACATAGAACCAATCCCTACATATATTGCCACATTTCATTAGGAATTCTATTCTCACCTGGGGGACTTTGTCTCCATTAAAAATTAAAGTAATTCTAGCACAGTCATTGTCCAGGTACCCAGAATTAGGCAGACACTTGATATTGATAGGCAGAGGTTCAGAGGCACTGCATTCTCCCCAGTCTGTGCACGGTGGCTGAAAGCACTTCATATACTTCTCCTGGCATTCTTGACCCATGGGACACTGGTTATTTGAGTTGTCCCAGTATTTGCGTAACAGACAAGGTTTTTTTCCACACCACACCTAGAAATTAAAAAGAACAAAAATACTGTTACAGGTAATTGCTCTTATGCATCAAATCAAAACCAGCAATTCATGGTTTACTGCTGACTGCAAAATATCTGTGTTCTGTACTGCTGTAGTTCTGGTAGCAGATGGAGCTACTCTTGCACAAAATGAGGACATTTAGTACAGACAGAAGAGTAAAACACTGCAAAGATAATCCAAGAAACCACTGACTGGGCATATCTCCTTAGAAGTTCATTAATTTGTCCCACATAACTAAGTTCTACAGAAGTTTAAGCATTTATTTTAATCTAGTCCTCTAGGGTTCTATAATCTAGAAAGAGAAGCATCTCCACAAAGATTAATCTCTTCAATACTTATACTGAGACCCCCTTCAGCTAGAGAATGCTGAATATGCTAAGAGCTGATGCACACTGGTGATAAGCACTGCCACCTCAGCCACGCTCCCAAAAGAAAGCAATATGCGGGTACCCACAAGATATTCTTATATTCTTCGTATTATTCTTTAGGATATTCTACGATTTCATGTAACCTTTAAGATTCTACATAACACTATACAGCTATTAGTTAAGGAACTTACTGATTTCTTAAAGCACAAATGTCAGCAAGAAAGTGTATTTGTTACACTATGCATGAAAGAACCAAATACCACACATGGATGAGTTGCATTTACAGCACCCACCATTTGAGATTCTAGTTACCTTCACACGTTATTATCTTCTGAAGACATCTCAAACTTGAAATCACAACACCACAAAGCCACTAAAATAGCATTTCTAAATTATTAAGTGCAAGATTTAGCTATTTCTTTGCCTACAGTGCTCACTTAGCTAAGAAAAAAAAGGCTAAAGCTGGATAGATAAGACCCAGAGGTTTCTTAACTGCTGCTTCCAATGAAAGATGGGAGACAGCCATGTGAGTAATGTTCTAAGTGCTATTAGTGCTCATCTGGAGCCACCCACCTCACCCTACAACTTGTGCAGCTTTACATCACAGATAGAGGGAGAGAAGGTTGGTGCTGCTGACAGGTACCACAAATCCACGGAGCAATGCTACCTCAGGAGGGATGAAAGGCTTGGAGCACATATACCAACATGTTCAATCTGCACTTAGGTTAGTCTTACTTTTCCTAAGTCACAACCACCAGGATCTAGTCCATAATAAATATACAAAGGTTGAAATCTGTGAATTCATAAAGCTACTGAAGGACAATACAAAAAGGCAATTAACACCCACCGAAGAAACTTCTTCCTACATGTCCTTCACCATGGAACTAACGTTTGACAAAATTAGGAGCTCTAAAACTGTGCTTGCAAAGCTTTAGTAGAGCGATTTATTTATCCTTTACTCTATTCCAGCTCCTATTTCATTTTCTGCACAAGTGCTCTAGAGAGCCTGTTCTAGCAGGTAGAGAGCAGGACAGTAACTTACGAGCATAAAAACAATCCATAAGTACTTTTACAGGAAGCCACTTTTTTTTTTAAAACAAAGGAAATTTGGAGGAGACAAAGACTAACTTTGCATGAAGAACAGTAAGTTTGTTTCAGCCAGAAGAATTGAAGAAAATAGGCCAAAATGCCTACCTTGGTGCAGTCAATGCGTCCATCCAAGCAGTGGCAGCTGTTGCACTCTTGTTCCCAGCGGCTGCCGTGGGGAAAGGTCATTCCTTTAAGCCAGCAAGGCTTTCCAATTCCAATCACTAAGGAATAAAAATTGAAAAGGCACACTCAGACACTTCACCTCTTGAAGTTACAAATCTATACAAGTTTAAATAAAAAGTATTAGCTACTGTTCCTTACATATCAGACTACTGTATATAAACCTTATAATGGCTGCATTGTACCCTACTGTTTTTTGGGAAAAGGTTGATAGCAGATGTAGGAATACCTTCTTGGCACCTAGGGCCAATTCTTCCAGGGGGACAAGTGCATCGGTATCCATTTATTTCATCTATACAGGTGGCACCATATCCACAAGGAGAAGACTGGCATTCATCAATATCTGGATAGAAAACAGGTAAAACTCAATGACAAGGACACAGAACATTGTAATTAATAATTTACTGAGGTGTAATCTGACACTATCTCCTTTCTTAAAAGCAAAGGACAGTTTGGCTTCAGAATTGAACTCCTAATTAAAGAGTTCTGCCATTTCAGCAATAACCTGCAACAGATTTCTCATAATTGCACCCTAATTGAAGTTCTGGTAATCAAAACAGCAGTCATTTGTGACTCATCTCACAGAGCAGAGGTGTTGGACAGCTGAAGGGTGCTAATGCCTTCTCCACATTCAGCTATAGAACAAGTCCCACATCCTGTTCTGGCACCAATCTCAGACATTTAGGCTTCCTACAAAAGCACATGCTTTCATGAAGTTACCACAGTGCAAGAGCTGCACAATCAATTTGCTCAACAATCCTCAAAAAAGTGACTTGCTGCAATACAAGTGACCATGAGGCAGAAGAGTAGCAGCTCGGTTTGTAACACATTTGATGAACGTTAATAACCTTGAAATAGTGAGTACAACTATTTAGTACATAGATACTTAGCACAAACGCCTCTTAAAAAAATCCTTTAAAGATTCAGAGGCTTAGCCACAGAAACCTATGGAAAAAGGCAGGGATGCAGAGTCCACTCAGATGGACAGCAATGTGTCATTTGTTACCCCAGGGAAGTGACCACTACTGATTTACGCAACAGCCTAAGAAAGGCAACAGAAACAAACTTATCCATTTCTGAGCCACAGGCACCAACTGCTTCATTTTCAACCATAACCTCTCTCTTCCAAAGCATCTTTTGAAAGATTTCGTTCCACCGAGTATGAATTCCCTATTCAACCCCTCAGAAGAACTGTTTAAATACCAGTTCTTGTCTGGTACACAACATCAGCTCATTTTAAAGGACTGGACTTTGAAAGTGAACATACTTGGCAGCAGTGAGACTGTCACACATGCAGACAATGGAAAATAATCCAATGGATATGGAAGAGCTTTTGGTTCTATTGTAGCTTCCTTCAAAAATGCACTAAGAAGTAGTTTTAAGCAAATACACAAGTTCTAAACTTCAACAGGGTTGAAGTACTCTTTCTTCCTCTTTTCAAGCTATATAGGTTTAAGATTCTCCAGCCTCTGTACACTAAATACACTAAAAAAAGTGACTGTTAACTCTGTTTCTGTATCAGCCATAGAAGGCATTTTTGTCAGAGATACTCCTTCCATCTATACCAGTCTAAACAAGTACAAACAGCCTGCAGTTCCATCACAAATGCACAGCATTTGTATTTGTGACATGCTAGCCTTAAAGGGAAGGGAGCACCCAAGGAGAATTCAATATCCCTTTCTGGGTATCTGGATCTAGACACATGATCTGCCATCCCCGGTTCTGTATCCAGAGATCACTAAGCTGATGCTTCCACAAGTGCTGCAGCTGCCCTCCAACTAGAGGGGCTGGTTATTTTCTCTATGCCAGAATGAGGATGAAGTCTCAACCTGAAAGCACATCACCATACTGATGGAGTGGAAGGACCAAGCCCAAAAGCCTTGAGGCTACAGAAGACTCAAAGTGTGATCTTCCAAAGTAGAAATAAAGTAAAAACAAAAGTATATATCCATTCAAGTCAAAAAATCATAAAATTCTATTAAAAGACAAAAAAAAAAAACCCAACCAAACAACAAAAAATTCCCACCAGATTCTTCCACAACACTTCAGCAGCCTTAGAGTCTGTTGTTCTCCCTTCTTTTCAGTCTCTATCCTTCAGAATAATTGCAGTGCAACAGGTTTGTTTTCTAGCTTTGAAAGACCTTTATCACGCTTCTGTTACTCATGTGCCAGCACTACACTCCTGATGTTTTTGTTTCCATTTGCAATGTCTCAGTGGATTTTGGTTTCTAGTGTTAAATGGTACACCTACTGATGTTATGTCATCGTTACCAGCAAGTTGTTTATCAGGAGAAATATTTAAAATTTAAGCTTCTATGAAGCCAATAGCTCAGAAATGTCAGAATTGTCCAAGAAAATCTAGCAACCAAGTCTTTAAGTAGGATTGAAGCCAACTCATATCAGTGCCATTTGATGAAATGAATAACACACATAACTTGCCATTATTTACAAGGTATCAGTACCTGGCTAACAGGTACTGCTTCATTATTTGGAATTCAGCTAAGCTAATGTAAAAAGGGTCACCAGGTGTTCTTTCCAATCTGTGCAGAGTGGTAGAGCCACCCAGGTCTGTACCCATGCAGGTACTTACTAATTCTGCAGTCAGGACCAGCAAAGCCAGGAGCACATTCACACCGGAACCAGTTCACACCATCAACACAGATCCCTCCGTTGTAACTGTTAAAAAAAAAAGAAAATAATAATCTAGTAACAGGCCACCTACATTGTTTCATTGGTCAATTAAACTTTTGTTAATTAAAGCTTCTGCTGCTGTTTAGGGGGACAATTTATTCCTATCAACAGAGAAAGTAAAATGCTAGATAAACAATATTGCTTAGCAAGTCAGCTGTTAAAACAGCAACATCCTACAAGTGCATGAGGAAGCATATCCACAGAGCTCAAGGAGATGGAACAGCACTTTCAAGTGAATACAGAGAAAGGCCAAGCTTTTCCAAATTTGGGTTTTTTTTTAATACATGAAGCACAGTCTATGACATCAGAATGGACAACAGAGAAAGATAAGGTAGATTGTTTCATTCACACATCAGTATTTTTCCCCTTCACAACCATAAATATCAACCTCTATATTTAAAATATTCCCATTTTATCTTCCAAAAATTTAATTTTGTTTTTAAAACATATTTATACATAGTAATTGATCTACCAGGACATTTTTATATTATTTTAAATTATTTATTGTAAACTAACAGGTTTTGATTTCTCATTTTTTATTCTACTCAATTACACACACTTCAAATGTTTTCACATCTGATTTCACTTCATAGCACTGTAATTTACTACTCAGTTCCACCATAGAGACTACACTAAAATACTTTTATTTGTTCATACATGAATCAACTCAGGACAGTTCTGTGGTCTTTGTAGCCATCAAGGAATAGATATGGCATGGCAAAAAATGGTTTTAAGATATTTTACAGAGGCTGGCTTCAATTATTTTACAGCAAAAATAGTTCTAATCTGTAATGGAAATCCATAGTACTGTGCTCACTCTTATTTTCACAATAGGTACAGGACTGGAGTTTGTGTACTTACCATGGGTGAGGGTTGCAGTCATTGGTGTCTATAAAAAAGAATGCAGACTAGTGTAAATAGTGGCACAATTTATTTTCTAATATGTAAAACTATAGTTCAGAAGGCACTATATTTGATAAATTAAGGAAAGAAAAATAACACAGAACTGAATGTTTTCTTCCACACTTGCAAAGAAAGTTCAATTATCATATCAACAGAAGACTTCGAGTGAAAACAGAACTCAAATTTAGATTTTCCATCCCCCTCCAAATACTACACCTTGGGAAGAAAAAAAACAAATCAAAGTTGCAGGCCTTGCTTTACTCCACCTAACCAATTCATTGTCTTGGTATGTCGAAGCAGTTAACTGCTATCCTCAGAGAGAATGGCTTGTACACTGCTGCCTGCTTTCCCAGATACTTCTCATTATTGAAATCATTATTTTTGTGAGGATTTTTCCTGCTCTGCACACGTTTCCAAAAATTACATTTTTATAGAAGGCCGAGAGTCTTATTTTGGCAGAGAGTAGATGCAAAAAGAATCATGACAAACTCTTCATTCATTACTCGAGCATCGTCTTCTTTACCTACCTCCCACTCTGAATGATTCAGATATTTTGGCACATGAACCCCATAAACTTGCTTTGTTTCAGTTAACAGCTCTCTGCCAGACACTCCCAATATCCCAGGGGAATGCAGGGGAAGAAAGGAGAAGAGCCTTACTCTGAGTGCATGTGCGTCCTTCCCATCCTTCTTTGCAGATGCACGAAAAGGAATCTCCACTGCCAACACACGTTCCACCATTCATGCAAGGGTTGAGAATACAGCTGCTGTTTTTAGCTTTGGAAACAGAAAAGGTCTCTGCTTAGCCCAGGAAACAGAGCACCTATCATCTGGATATGTCAATACCACAAGTCAACAGTTAAAGACTTACAAAAAGGTCAAAAGACTCCAAAAAGTCACACCACATGATTGTCTCTCACCTGCCCTCGCCATCATCCCAATTCAATTATTTAATTGAACCACGAAATTTTATTAAAAAAGAATTACCTCCTTTCTGCCCCATCTGTGTAAGCATTCTTCAAGTACTGCTAAATTACTACTTTGGCAGTGAGTTACCCAGGGCATGAGGTGTTCTTTATAATAAAATACTAGCATTTGAAGTTCAGGTTTTGATTAAAAGCTGCAATTGTGTCTAAAACGTAGAAGAACTGCACTAAATTACCTTCATTCAACTTCCTGGTCCTAATGGAAGCTTCACATTCAGAAAGATGCACCACAGATACTACATTCAATCTCCAAAGAAAAAATCACAAGTAGTTCCCTACAGCAGGCAGGAACTCTGCAAATCCCGCAGGAAGAACCACTTCATTTCATTTTTCCTGGGTATGCCTGCTCATACACCTCTTGATCACAAACCCATTCACATTACGACTCTGCAAGCCAAGTGGGGGACCAAATTCCCAGGAAAATCTTTATACAGGGCCTCTAAAGACTAATAGGGAAGACACAAGCCAAAGTGTTCTAAAACTGCTAAGGAAAAGCTATGGGAAAGAACATGTAAGCAGCCAGAGGAGAACAGCTTCCTAAAAATCAGTATCTTGTCAGGTGAGTGGAAGAAATCACTCCAAATTTCAGTCATCACCCACCTCGAACAGCTTTGAACAATGTGCCTGTTTACTAAACAGTTGATTATTTAAACACTTCTCTGCTTCATCTGTAGACAATTTAAAAGCTTACCAGTGTTGCAAGTACTTCCTATCCATTCTGGAGGACACGAACAGCGGAATGTGTCTCCATCATCATAGCATGTTCCACCATTGCTGCAGGTGTTGGCATCACACTGGTATTCACCTATACAGCACAACAGAGCAGTTTTAATGTTCCTTGGTCTTGCTGAATGTTAAAAACAGGCACTTTTTAATCACAAAATTAAAGAGACTTCATATTTAAATGCACCAGCATCAGAAACACATTGTTCCACTTGCTGTATTACAATAAAGAACCCAAAGAATGGAATCTAAGGACATCTCTCACGAAACTGTTTCACTACATGATGGAATACATTTTTTAAATGTTCCACTTTGTGACTGGGAAACTGGAAGGGGTAATGAAATGTGCCTATTTTTTTCACTGCAATTGTTTTATTTTAAATTTCAGGAACTCCAGTCCCACGAGAAGAAAATAAATCTTTGGGTAATCTAAAGATCAAAGCAAGGAACACTTACGTGAATGACAAGTTTTGCCTTTCCAGTCATTCTTACACTCACAATAGAAGTCATTTACCAAATCAATGCATCGGCCACCGTTGTGACATGGGTTGGGAGAACAGTCATTGAAATCTACAAAAACAGTTATTCAAATTAGATGATCCAGCCAAGGTCATGAGAAAATAGAAAATATTTCTTTATAAAGAAAATAAATTTTGTACTGCTTGGGAAGGTAACAGCCCTAATTATTATGAGGCTACCTTCATACAAGCAAGGAAAATACACTGATTTAATACAGAATAATACAAATTACGACTTTCTGAGAGCTTAGAGGGACCATTCAGTACGGCTTCTAAGTAGAGCACCAAAGTAGCTTCATTTTTACAAAAAGCTGCATTCTGAACTGCCGAAGAGCTTTCTAGTAGGGACCACAGTGCCCTGAAAAGGAGCCCCAACCCATGACATCCACATGAGACAGTTAAGGCTCCCTTCTGTTCTATATTTCAAAACACAGAGTTACAGCCACTAGAGGTGGCTTACCCAGCTATATACATACATATATATGTGTATGTATACACACATTAAACATACATACACAAACATGAATTTTAAAGAAAGTTCTTTTCACTTGAGACAACCATTTTAATAGGTGGAACATAAGTATTCCAGAACAAACTTCATCTGGACCACACAAAAGGCTCTTTTGACAGCAAGAGCTGCCAAAAGCTGCTCAGTCTGTATTTCACATCTTAATTGATGCATGTCCTGTAATAAGTCTCAGCAAGTCCTTGCCATCATGTTTTAGAAGGGGCTTCATTCAGAGCAGAAAAAGAAACAACTGCAGTTTCCTCTGAGGTGTTTTAACCATGAACTGGCTTAATACACTTCTTGGCCAACATTTTGCCTATTCCCAGAAGTTCTCTCCTCCTGAGATAAATCCTGAGCTATACCAAAAAATCAGATTCTGCTCCTATTAAAGGAGCTGAAACTTTAAGAGCAGCTACCTATTTATTTCTGAAAATACTTCTGCAAACAAGACTGTAACTATAGAACAGAGAAACTACCCCATTATTAACAACATACCAGCCATCTCTCTTACAACAAAGCTGTACCCATTTGGCCCTGCAACACTTAGCAGTACTCACTTGTGTCACACAGTTCTCCTTCCCAGCCACTGGAACAGAAACATCTAAATGAATCAACTTCATCGATGCATGTCCCACCATTCTTGCAAGGTTTCCCAAGACAATCATTGATATCTACAATAAAAAAATCAACAATTATTGCTCAAGGCTGTTTTCACCTGCTCAGAAGGGTGAACTACACGTGTGTCTCTAAGAAAAGCAGCACAAAGTTATTACTGCATTTGTACATACAAAAGACAAGCTCATCTGTTTTCAAGCCTGGTAGGGTTTCTGGCAGTATTGTCACTCATGCAGCAAGTCAAATCAGAGCATTAAGTTTACCTGGCAAAAATTGCAAGGTGTTTAAAAGACACCTAGACCAGCAATCCACATTCCAGTCCCTTCTTTATCATTCTCACATTGGAGAAATCCATGGCTCATAAGACTGTACATGCATAAAGGTAGCGGGTACAGACACATTCACAATGAAGCTGGACTAAAACCAGTTTTCTTTCACAGAGGAAGTGTAAACCACTACAAACACTGCTACCAGAAGAAACTGAATTTCAAGCAGTACATCCCAAACACTGCTTTACGCAACATTAAACTCTTCATGGTTTATTTGATTTTGCAAAGCTTCATAACTTTAAAATATAGAGCAAAAAGAAAAATCATTTACAACAAACTCCTACTTACTTTCATGACAGTATGTTCCAGTAAAACCTCTGTCACAGGCACAAGTAAAATTCCCTCCTGGCTGGCTAATACACCGTCCATGAGGCCCACAGACATTGGATGAAATGAAACGGATTCCTTCTTGGGTAGCATTGGTGAAGACTTCTATTGTACAGCTGTCTATTACTAAGAAAGAGAAGTGTATAATCAGACCAATGATCTGTATCACAAATCAGCTTTTAGTTTTAAAAAAGTTACAGAAAAATTAAAATTAATCACAATTTTACGATAGCTGTAAGTTACCATTCACCTCTTTATAAATAGGAGCATTTCCTCTCTCTGCCTCACTATTTTATGAAGTCCAAGTGAGTACAATAAAAACACTTCTGCATTATACTATTCCCCAAAATGCTATTTTTTTTTTTAATGTACCACCATCAAGACAGATTTATGGACAACAGCAGGTACCTTTACAAGAATTGTTCTTGCAGTGGTCCTTGAGATGAGAACAATTTTTTCCATCGTAGTCATCAGGGCAGGCACAGTAATAATCTCCTCCCAGATCATAACATTTAGCCTCATTCTGGCAAGGATTAGGTTCACAGAAATCAATATCCATCTGTAAGAGAGACCACAGTTAGCAGCAGCTGCTTCATTTCCCAGGAGTAAGCAGCATTATCTGCTTTGCCAAAGACACAGATGAAGCTAATGTTCAAGGAACCTCAAGTTTTAAGAAGGTTTATGAATCATACATATTGCATTCCATCCTGCAAGACAGAGAAACTTCAGCTTACTTCAGTCTATCCTAATACAAAGCATTTCTGACACTGCTAAAAAGATACTCCTTTAGCAGAAGGCTGAAGAAGCACATTTGCAATAACTTAACAAACAATTGGTTAAGCCATTAGGAGACATTTTACTGCAACTGCTCTGGATCATTTAAAGTCACTTCTCTGTCCTTCACACCCACGTACCAAGTGCTACAAGGGAAGTTAAATACCAGTGCACTTGTCAGCTTTGCGTCTGCAAGGGACTTAAAATACACAGAACCTGAGCAAAATCCCATCCCTTACAGCAAATTCTCTTCCCATCTCAATTAAAACACAGAATTTATTATAAAACCACACAGCTTGGAAGGGACCTCTAGAGGTCAGCTACTCCCCACCTCCTGCTCAAAGTAGGTCTAGTTAGACCCAGCTGCCCGGGGCCTTATTTTTGCAAATACCATCACCACGCCAATTTACACACAGAGGCATTTGCAACTCTTACCATCTGATTCAGAGAGCAAAACTTAAACCTCGCCTTCAAGACATAACCTTTAACACAGACACTGCTGTGGCAAAACAATTGTGCTGCTTTCTGCTTTAGACTGACACACAAGATCACTGATTCGTGATGCCCTAAATTGGTCTCAAAATCCACAAAGCAGCCTCAAAAGGGATATTTTTACATCACAGTATCTTTCCTACAAATTGCTGTTCCTCAAGATTGCTTTTCTCCCCTCAAGTCAGTTTTTCCTTCTTCACATCTCTCGAGAGAAAGATAGCTTTCGACTTTACATACATAAAATTAAGTTCAATAGTGGTTTTGATCCCTATTTTTAGCAGTTCAGTAGCTAAATAGGAGAAAAATGCAAAACTAGACAAAGCAGAAGGAACACAAATGGTGTTAAGTATTTAATTCAGAGGAGCACATACAATTCCAGCTGCAACAGAAAAATTTTCAGCAAGCCATTTCATGCTCTCATACAGAACATTCAAAGCAAGCTATAAAAAAATAGCTATGGTCTGAGAAAGATTCTCAGATCTCCTCTATCAGATGTCTCCATTTGTTTCCTTCCATTAGTGTAAATTTCCCCTTCCCCATGCAAGTTCAGTAGCTGGTACTTTAGCATCTGGAATCAATGGTAGATATTTCCTGCAACACACAAGGCAAGCAGCCAACTCCCCCCTATTATTCAAGCACATTTGCTAAAACTTTAATTACACAGTATTGTATGAATCAGCCCAGAGCAGAGCACTGAAGTTATGATCCTTATGTAGAAACAGCTCATGAGCTATTAGGTGCTGCACCAGTTTTATTAAACTGGTTGGTATCTGCAGACCTTTAAAATTTTGAATAAAATGAGGACACTGCTTCTTTAACGATGTGAACAACATAGAATACAATTACTTCAGTGTTTAAGAGAGATCACTCCAATGTCCTCCACAAAAAATTCTGGAACAAATCCAACAAAATCCAACTTAATGCCTCCAGTTGATGTTGTCTTGCTAAGCAAAACACCCACATGGATTTGACTATCAGTAAAAGCCAGAAAGGCAATACTTAATGCAAAATAATTTTACACTGAAAAGTCTAATGTCCTCCCTAGAAAGAGGAATATCTTAATTACTATGAAGTACTTTAGGAATTATCACTAAGACTTCAATATTTCAGAGGTCAATCCTTAAGCACTAGGACTACCTGTTCCTAAAATGATCTCAAAGGTCTGAGAGCCAATACTTGCCTATCTGTCTGACTTGAGTAATTATGTTAATTATCACCATTATATATAAGTAATTGATATATAATAATTATTATATTCCTACCAAGAACAGTAGGATTACTTGAAGGGTAATTCCATTATGTACTTCAGAGTTATTAGGATGAGAACCTAAAGCCTTCTAGTGTCAAGACGACACAGGTCCTGAAAATCGCAAAGGTAAACGTTTCAAATTTAAGGAACACTTGCAGCCTTAAAACACTTAGGAAGGCCAACACCTATGAGCAACAACTTGCAGTTTATCAGGCTGCAAATTCAAGCGTTACAGCTACTATGACAGCACTGCACAACAAATTTGCTTATTCAGAGTATCAGGTAACAGCTACGATAGGCAGCAACGCTCCAGCCTAAGGTTACTCCCATTTAAACCCAGAGATATATTCCTTTCAAGAATTCAATCCATGGCAAGTATTGCAGTAATGTCTGTGCCGCCCTCACCTCGCAGAAGACTCCTGAGAATCCCTGTGAACACAGGCAAGTGAATCCATTCACCAGGTCCTTGCACCGGCCCCCGTTCTGGCAGGGATTGCTCTCGCACTCATTCGTTTCTATCTCACAGTTTTTCCCTGTGAAGCCACGAGGGCATAAGCAGTGGTACCCGTTCACTTCATCCTTCACAGAGCAGGGAAAAGAAGCAAAAGTAGAAGGATTTGTTTATTGATGAAACTCGCACACAAAGGTTCAAGCTATTTCTCTATTCTGGATTTGCGAGCAGCAGTAGCACCACATAATTTTATTTTGTGGAATGGGTGCAAGAGCCTGGAAGTGCAGTGTTACGCTTTTTAACATTTAAACTCACTTAACCAACCTGTAATTGCAAACTGTAGAATTCGTAACTAGGGAGAACAAGATTAATTTTCAACATGGAATGTAATAAACAAGAGTTACCTTACAAGTGCCTCCATGCTGACATTGCCCATGACAGTCATTAATATCTACGGATAAAATACGCAAAGCATTAGAATTTATACTGGAAGACTAAGCTGTAAACTGTAAGTTTAGCATAAAAATAGAGAACTAATGATTTTCAGAAAGGATATTTCTAGATGTTTTAGTGGAAAGGAAGGATGGTTGATGTCTTAAGAGATGCCTATTTTAGAAATATCTAAGAGAATTACATTCTATTTTTCTATTACAGTGTACTAAAAGTGAGCTATCAATATCAGCTAATTTCTTAACTAATATTTTAGCTTAGAAGTATTTTAAATTGAATCAGTATTTGATATTCAGAAACATATATGAGTTAAGATATTTATTAGTTAAGTTTATATCTAAGCTCACTTTAACATCAATTACCTTTTAAACTAAATTTTCAAACAGTATTTTCAATTCACATTGTTTAAGTTTGAAAAATCCTGACAACAGGTATTCTTTTGTTGTAAAAGTATGTGTGCTATCACTCATCATACAACTTTTTTTAACAAAGCATCCTACTGTTAACATATATACTAAAGAAATACTAACTGATATGACAATTTACTCCTGTCCATCCTGGAATGCAGTCACAGTAATATCCACCAATGAGATTTTTGCAAGAGTAAGCATTAACACAGGGTTTCCCCTCACACTCATTAGCATCTGTGAAAGAAGAGAAAATAAAGACTAGAATAAAGAACAAACCCAGAAACAGATTACCACAGCACCAAGCAAAGTGTCCATGCAATCCCAGCATCAGAAGCTCATATTATACACGGGGAGGGCACTAAAACCATTCACACACCACAGGATCTTAATGCACACTTGCCCATAGGAGCACATGCATGTTATCTTCCTCTTCCCTTTGGCAAAACTCAAAAAGGCAATTTGTTAGTCAAGGCAAATCCCTCCCTTGCCTCCACAAGCTCAGTCACTGTTCTGCCACCATGGAGAAGGAGCTACCATCACCAATGCTGCATTTTGCAACAGAAAAGTTATGGGGCATTCTAAAAGAATTATTGTAAGTAAGCTGAACTTGGGGCTCAAAAAGTTACAGATTCACTTGAAAGTTCTGGCTTTAAGATCTGCTAAACAGAAGGTAAGATACCAATAATAACACACATTATTCCATGTTTTCATCAATAAGCACCATGCCAGAAACACACAGCGACATTTACTATTTAAGAATAATCTCCAGTGGTCTTCAAAGCTTTAGAAGGAAATTGCTTACCAAGCTGACAAGTTGCTCCAATCCACTGCTGTGGACATATACACTCAAATGCATTGACCCCATCAATGCAGGTCCCTCCTTGAGCACAGGGGTTTGATGCACATTCGTCAATATCTGCAAAGTCAAAGGGTGCCTTCCATTACACAGCCCAAGGCTTGGCCTAACAGGTTCTGGTTTAAAGTTAGTTTGAGATGAAGGGGGAGAATGTACAAACAAGCAAGCTTAGGAACAGATTAACATTTCTAGCCTAATTTTCACTTAGGCTTTTCTCACATCTTTGAGACAGAGGAGAGAAGATCTGCAAACAGCAAAGAAGAATCAGTTAACCTACCAATGATTTGCATGTTCATTGAAAGTCATGTTCCTAGATCATGACACAAATTTAGCCAGTTTTGGTTTTGTGGTTGGTAATTTTCATGGGGGGTTAGTGGTTTGTTTGGTTTGGTTTTTGGTTGGTTTTTTTTTTTTGAGGACCGTTGCTGTTTAAAAATGGGTAAACTACCCGTGTTTTAAATCACAGGCAACATGCAAACCAATTACAGACCCACAATACATTTCAACCACTTCCCTGTCCTCTGAACCAGACACTTGAGCATTTAAGTGTGCAAATCTACTCTTCTACTACTTAGGGAGAACCTTTCATCTTCACATTTGTATTTCTTAAAACGAAACCATTCTGTATTCTGCTTCAGAGTGGCTAAGGAGTCAGGAATTGTCAAACAAGCTTTGGCAACAGGGCATTTCTTTGGATATGGTCCATCTATGCTTTTGATAACTTTTTGATAACAGATCTGAACTGCATTGAATCAACACTGTGGGCTGCACAGAACCCTCCTCTTTTCACTCTGCCAATGCTCAGCTGTTAAAAGACAGGGAAAGTAAAAACCTACCACCAAATTCCAAACCCACAGGGCATGATATCACCAAGTAAGCTTCATCAACCCTTCCAACCCAACAGGTCAGTCCCCAGCAAAAGCATACCCACCAATAGCACATGTTGGTCCACTCCACCCCGATGGACAGTGACACTTGAAGCCTGACGAGATTTCATGACAAATTCCACCATTAGCACAGGGATTAGAGACACAAGCATGCTCAGCTGGGGAGAAAGAAGGAAAGAAATTATTCCTAAATACCCTTCCAGTATCAATTAAGGAGAATTTGTGTTTAAAAGTTGCATTGATTAAAAATAACCAAGAGAAATAGCAGTGGAGAGATGCCAGTACAGAAGTTTGGAGCCTTCCTCTCTCAGCTGCAGAGTTAAGATTTTCAGTAGGAAACTGAAGCAGGATTTTGCTGAAGGTGAATCATCCTTCCTATCTAATGACTAGAAAGCCTAAGCATAACACGTCACTCTATTTTGATATGCTAGGAAACAGAAAAGTTCCCCATTAACACACTGCTCCCAGCCATGCACTTGCACCTCCAGAGTGCTCCAGCACTGCTTTTAAATTCAGTGAGACAAAACAGATCTGCTCCATGCAGAGGTCTGAACAGTAGTAGTAGTTTAAGTATCAAAGGTCTCATATTTAGGTTCATTCTAATGCTGTTCCTCAGAAACAGCAGGGAAAAGAGGTGCTTGCAAGGACAGGCAGAACTGCTCATTGTCACTGTAACACTGGCAGAGGCTGCACAAAGCAACCATCATGTTGAAGAGGGACAAGATTTATACCACCACTTTTGATAAATTCCCCTCTCAGAAGCTAAGAAAGCTTTTGGTACTCACACCTAAGGCAGCTCTTATACCCACCTACCATTAATAATCACTGTAGATCTCAACAAATACACAGCTCCCTTTTTCACTGCCTCCTCACCTCAAAAGCCAAGCTACTCCCCCACAACTTTCAGGGCAAGCCAAGGCAAGATTTCATCCATTTTAGCCCAAACTTTACATCACGTTCTACCAGCTGAAGCAAAATTCAAGTTTTGATAGTATCTTTAATACCACATAGCACTTCGTGGAAGTTCAAAGATCTACATCCTGATTAACCTTGGAAACCTTAAGCTGATAATAGTTTAGTGAACTCGAGGCAAAGCAGTGAAGTGAAAGAAAAAATGGATTCTTTTCACCTAAACTTTTAGCTATCAAGGAACAGCAAAATTCATGGTGAGAAGATTGGAAATACCACTTTTTAGAAGAGGATTTATCAATCCATCATGACAAAGAAACAGAACATCCAACTGAACACTACATGTGAAAAAGTTAAATCAAAAGCTTTAGTTTTTCTCCAAACGTCAAATCCTTAAAGCAAAATATGGAAGAACCAGAAACTGCACACTTGCCCATTTACCTCCAAGAAAAGTCTCCGAATACCAAAATCATTCCCAGAACACGAACATTTTGGTCTTTGTGTAACACATGAACAGAGAGAAAAAAGCAACATGCTATCTTTGTACTGTGGTTGAGATAGGAAGCAGTTTTTGAACACACAGATCTGTTAGAACTCAAGTCAAAGCCATACTTCATCACAAATGTAGTTTAAATGCCTTCCTCCCTTTTGCCAACAGGAACAGGGAAGACACATTTGGTTCAGACTGCTCAAGGTTACTCTGTGAAGGGTTTGAGCACGTGTCCATAGTAGTTAACATCTGCATTTATAATCCAAATGTACCAAAACTCCCATAATAAAAGATCCTTAAGTTTCAGTCATTTAAAAAGGATAGTTAACACATTCAGCCAACTAAAAATTGGGCCAAAGCCCCACATCACAGTTGAAACTGAAGTGTCCATCACTTCACCTTCCTTAGTCCCCACCTTATACAAGATGCATGTTTGCCTGCAAGCCAGAAGACAAAAAAATGGCCAGCAGGGAGAAAGGTAACAGGGACAGGCACATGTGTAACCTATTCCAGGAGACTAAAGCCCAACTGCATATTTGGATTAAGGAAGAGAAGTCAAAGGGAAGAAATATTTTCAGTCTGATCTAAATCCACAGGAAGCTGCTTCAGCACTTCTGTTGTCTTTGGTGATTTTTTGAATAGCCAGGCTAAGGCACTAGACAGGAGAGATGGAGCATAGCCCCACTGAGCAGGTAAAAATGCCTAAACCCGTTCCAGATCTCCAAAGAGAGGTGCAATAATCCCAAAGTACCGATTTCGCAGTTCTTCCCGGAGTAGCCGTCGGGGCAGGCGCAGCGGTACTCGTCCGGCTCAGTGTTCAAGCAGGTTCCCCCGTTCAGGCAGGGATGGTGATTCCCACAGTAGTTCAGATCTGGACAGAGAAAAGGGTCGGTCAGCAGGGAACACAAAGCTTGCCATTTTAATCCCTAATCAGACACACAGATGATGCCTTTCTGGCTCGAGCATCCTTCACCCACATCATCCCCATATTCCATTCGCTAGCCTCTCATCTGGTAACTACCCACAGGACAGAGAAGAATGAACAAGAGACAACTGCAGGAGTTAGAAGAGTCAGGACAATTCCAAGCCTTTTGTCTTAAACTTCCTATACTTCTGATGCCTAGGCACCCTCTGCCACAAAAGAATTAAGGCACAGAAACACTCAGGTAGTTGCACACTAGCAGGAAAAAAAGGGTTAATGAGTTATCAGTTAATCATGCAACTTAACTTATTTTTCCTGTACATTAATGTTAAGTACCTTTGTTACAGAGCAGGCCACCCCAGTTGGTTTCACAATTACACTGCCATGGTTCATTACAGCTCCCATGAGCACAGCCTGGGTAGCGGACACACTCATCACAGAACTGTCCTTGCCAACCATAATGACACCTAAGATGTAAGTTCACATGTTAAAAGTTAGCAACATGATGCTTAATTATCAGCATTACATGTATTTACAACACTACACTTACCATTCTCAAGAACAAGGTCAACTGTTCAATGTGCAACAGATAACAAAAATTTATCCTGTTTAGAAGGGACACACTAGTCCTGTTGAACATCCTTACTGGAACTCATCCTGCTCAAATGTATTGCACACCATGGCAACAAACACCACCAAGCACTACACATTATGAGAACTGGACACAAATTAGTTGTTCTTTCATAAGAAGTCCCATCTTCACATAATCATCTCACACTAGGATAAAAATGGTGACCGATACAAAAGAGTTGAAATTAATTTTCAGAAGGAGACTGCTGGCTTACTGCATCGAGCACCACAGTGTTCTTCTGTGAAGAGAGATTTCAAGATAATAGCTAATTTGCTCTAGAGTGCTACGGCCTTAAAAGACCAGGGCAGCCAGAGAGGCAGAAGTCTTGACAATTTTCTCAAGGCCTGGTTTCTCAAGAGAACCTTTTTTTACAGATTTATTTCATTATATCCTCAGTGTTCTCTTCTGACACTATGGAAAAAGTACTCTTTGGAGAAAGGAGGAGCGAGAACAGAAAAAAAATCCATTAATAATTCATTTGTTTTATAGTTGAATTTTTTCCCCCAAGATTCTTCCGAGACCAGTATCTTTATGTTAATCTGTAACAGAAGTCTGCCAAAAGAAGCAACTGTTTATGCTACAGAAAAGTATTAAAGTCTGAACTTATAAGTGAGGGAAAAAAAAAAGGCATAGGCTAATGCTTTTTTTTCTTAACATATTTCACACATTTTAAGTACCAAGAAGTAGTAAGCTTGCTCTTTCGGGCCAACAAAAGAAATGTTCTGCCTGTTAAGAGAGCATTTCTTACACAGAATTCAAGGGACATACTAGCAACAAAGAGATGCATAAAAATCACACTGAATGGAAGTTGGGCACATGCACGCCAGAGCAGCCCTAATGCCTGGGGGAAAGAACATCAGGAATGAAACTACATTTTCTAGATTTAACACTACCATTCTATTATCCACATGATTTGCATAGTATAAAAGAACAGAAAATAAATTAAGTCTTTGGGGGAGCAGTGAGAGGAGACAAGGAAGAGAAGTATAAACAAGGAGTCTTGGTTCTTGGTGAATCAATCCCCTTCCACTGTTTCAGTCAGCTGGATCAATCCCCAGAGGAACAGAACAAGCTGTGCTGGCAGCACAGTATTTAAATTCCTACTATTTACATTGGCAGAAGGAATCTAGATGCAGATCTTTGCACGACCATTTTTTTCATACAAAGTTCTAGAACTACTTCGAGCTCTTGTCCCAGTACCTGCTCCCCCACTGGAAAGCTCCCAGTTGCAGGATCTCCAAGGAGAGCCTCAGCTGAGTACCCATCCCAGAGGCCTCAGTAGCTCCTCTGAGCAGAACACTTGTATTTTAGAAGCTGCTTTCTTTTGCTGTACTAGCAGCAAGAGGAAACAAATACTGCTCCTGCTAAATTTGATCTCTTCCTTCCTCCTCAAGGACAGAAAAATCTCTTCAGAAGATGGTAATAAACAATAAAAAAAGCATTGCAACTCACTTTACTGGCCCCAACCCAAATCTCCATCCATGCCAAACCTGGCACTACTGCCAGTGATTCACCATGACTATCCCAGCCAGAGCCAACTCCCCACCCACACACAACAAGCATTTTCAAGAGCTGAAAGTCTGCATCACAAAGCAAATAATCACAATAACTCAATTTGATCTCCACAGCCAATGGATAACAAGCTTCTTTGTTTAACACTGCAGCGGTGCTTAAGAGTGCAAAGAAAATTACAGCCACCTTCTAGAACTTGAAGGCATCTTAAGCACCCACTTGAGTTTGTAGGTATGCTTGATGGCATTACAATCAGCTCAGCAGAAAAAAAGGTTGCTGCTTTTTCATGATATTCAACACAGTCAAAGTTTACTGTTAAAGTTACCACCAAGCCTGAGGGAAATAATTTCTAGAGGCTAAAAGCAGTCCAAAGGAACACAATGTTTACAAGTCAAAAGGTTATATGTGGTAAGCTGATCAGCCTTCGGTTTACAAGGAAGAGTAAATTAGGATTTCCTCTTGAACAGGAAGTCTGGTCGCATCCTACATTAGCAGGTGCTAGAGCAGCGTTAAGTCCACTTCCTTCTAAAAAGATAATGTTTACATGGATCTCAGCTCACCCTGAGAGCAAGATGGGATCAATACAGGTAAACCAAATCAGAAATGGCTCTGTTGTATGGCATTTTTGGGTATGGATATGTCATCTATGACAAAAATATCAAGACAAAACACAAGGATGGAAAAGGTTAATGATTCATTATGAGAAGCCCAAAAGGTAAAAAACACAAACTCAACATCATCTAGGGAAAAGACCAAACAAACCAGAATTCCTTTTCAAGTACCAACTACTTGTGCAAAAGCCAGAGGAAAACTGCTAGTGCAGCAAATTGTGGGCTAAAGTTACTTCTCCCCTGCCCTCCCATCCCAGTCGAGAATCAACTAAATTGCAATTCTAAATTTTTCACATCTGACAAAATAAGAAAGCCAAATATAGAGAATCTGTAAGGATTCTCATTGTTCAACAGACAAAGAAAATTCTTATTGGAATCAAGATTCTACTTCCTTTGTCCTTCCCCTCTGCTGACTTCATCAGCTCTAACTCGTCTTCGCAACCCAGCACATGCAAAACAAAAATCAGACCTGGCTTAATCTTAGCCCTTGTTGGGTTATTAGCAGTACAAAGAAGCTACCATAAATAGATTGTCACAGTTTAGTAACTTCCTGATGTACAGGCATCTGCTCCCAGACCAAAGCATCCCTTTGGGTCAGAATTAACAGAGTGTAATAAGGAGAGAAGAACAATTGTTGGTTATCTTGAAACCAAGAACTTGCAGAATAAATCTGGTAATTCTACAGGCACGCTTCACAGCTTGCATTTTCCTCAGATGAGAGCCTGGTGGCAATAGAAAAGTGAGAATTCAAATCAAAGGCTGGAGGAAGTGGAGGTGGCAAGAGTTAACATCAGCAAAAATTCTAGATAACACTTCAATGTTCAGATTAGAAAAACTGCAACTGTGCAGAAAAAACACTGCTGTCATTGACACGCAGATAAAGTCACAATAATTCAGCTCAGTGGGGGCTTCAAACAGCTAAATTTCAGGATGAGAAAAAAGGACTTTCTACAGTAGATCCCAATGTGTTAAAAGTAGTAAATTTAGCATCAGGGAATTCTACAAAAGCACTCATCACTACACACAGTTCAAAGGTACATATGTACTCAGAGGCAGGGAGAAGTGGGAAAAGGAGAAAGAAACAGAACATCTGGGGGTTTTGTTTTTCCTGGGGCCATGAAAAAACAAAACTAATCAAGTCCAAGAAAATAGATTTTTCTACAGAACTATGCTTTCCTTATGGTCCTCTGAAACAGTTATAATTAAGGAGAAAGCTGACAGTGGTCTTTGCTTTCCTCTGAGGATGTTTGTGTTATAATAATTGAGAGCTTAGTTGAAATTGAGCCCTTCCAAATCAGATGGAACAAGCTGTCCACAAGATCCCATGTTGCTGTATGCAAACAGGTACATTATTGGGAGGAAAAGGCCCTGAGGAGTCTGGTCTAACTAGATCTCCTGGAGCAAGGAGGTGGGACTAGATGACCCTGGAAAATTTGTCCAGACTCCCTGATTTTATGTCAAATCCTACAATGGGAGGTATGGAAGTGATGTGGGAAGGTGAAGAGATGTACCCAGATCATGATGGTCTGTAAAGCCCAACCCCTCAGGACCTTGCACCATTAACTCCTCTCCTTATCCAAAAGGAGGATGCCTCTGCTAACAGCAGAAAGTCAGGGTGCTCTCAATGGTCAGCCTTAACTCAGCTGTTTTGTACTATCTTCACACATGGTTTACTCTCCTGGTTCAGTCACTTCTGGCTATTTGAGAGTCCTGACCCTTCTGTGCAGAAAGTTCATCTGAGAGACTTTGTACTGCCCATCTCATCCAATCACTAATCTGTGCTGGTTAACTTTACAAAAAGCCTTGCAATACATGAGAATGAGAGGATATCTAAATAAATTCTGTTCTACACCTACTTACAGAGCTTTGTCAGCACTTCATGCATAAATACACCTAAAACACTAAAGTGAAGTCTATTTCTGAAGTCTACACCAGAATATGGGACCTAAAAATAAATTAAAAAAATCTTAGGGAGGATGTAGGCAATGTGGTATTAACCTTTAAATACCACAGGTTACACCTGACTGATAGACTGCACACCCTACAAAAGCTGAAGTGAACAGGATTGTGATGTATTTGCACACTTTTTTTTTTAAGCACACTTTTTGGAGGGAGCTTCTCCCAGTCACCTCTCAAGTGGAAGCTGGGGCCAAAACACTCAACACAGGAAAACAAAGCAGAGCAGTGACATTAAGAGCAGAAGCAAAATGCATCATTCAGGGGTGGGGGAGAAATAACCCTCTTAAATAGAAAACCACTAAATTTTCTAGTGACGTGAACAGGATGGTGTTGCATAGGCCAGAACAATAGCTTTATATTAGTTATTTACTTAAAATAACTAAAATAAAGTCTGTTTAAACTTTTAGGAGATTACTTGTTGCACAGCAGGCAGCAATATTGTCCAGCTGTTCGATCCTACAATTCTGAGCATCTGGATTCTGTGTTAACAGGTAGTGCAGCACTCATTCATTAAGACTTGTCACAGAAACACTTTGCCCACTTTCCTACCTTCAAAATAGGCAAGATAATTTCGTGAATAGGAAAGGAAAATATGCTCAATAACGAACTCAAATAATTTAATTACCTGAAAGCTTGTTATCTTTTCCTCTCACCCCCAGCATCCTTATCACACCAAAAGATACAAACCTTTCTCTACAAACTTTTTTCTCCTCTAATAAAGGAAGTTATCGAAAGCAGTCTCACTCCAGTACTATTTAGAGTTTTGAATTAAAAGAGAGGATGGTTCAAAAGTTTTTAGCCAGAACATTGCTCAGTTAACTTACATAAGTGGCTCTAAGGGTGTGTGCCTGTATTTGCATCAGTTCACACCAGGAACATGCTTTTCACACGAACTGCCTGATCATTCCTGTTGATGGTGTGTTAGTTCACATCTCAGAGCTGTTTTGGAACAAAGGAATTGGATTCCTCTCAGGTTAAACTAAGGTAACCTAAGACAATGTACGCCAGGAGCACACCCAATGGGTTCCAGCTGCAGACAGGCATTCAGTCCACAGGAACAGACTGGAGAGTCTAAAATTTAAAACCCTGAGGTGTTTGGAGTATAGATGCTGGGTTCTCAGTGCTGCTTTGATCTGCTGTTCTAGGTCAGCTGCACTCCCTACACTGTTGCAGACACAAGTCCAAGCACTACACGTTTTTACTCCTTGCACACCCATTCACATCTCCCAGATGCAGATCCACCTTTAGGATAAGTTCTATGCCTCCCCATCCATGAACCATCCAGGCAAGTGAATGCAGAGTTAGCCTCAGTTCCTTGACCAATAAAGGAACAAAACATGGGATTCTTTGTCTAACTTGATGCGTCTACTTGAGAAACACTTGCCAGCATTCCCTAAGGGCTCACCACCAGGACACGAAGAACAATAATACAAGCACACCAGTTATAACAACAGGCAACAGAACTCATTATGATGAAAGACACAGCAATTGTAATAACTTTACAAGATCTTTGAAACCTGAAGCTGTGATAGGATATCTTACACCAAAGAGGAGACAGGAGATGTGCCAGTCCTGGTACCAAGTGCATTCCTGCAGGGCCAAAGAGCAGCCTCACGCTCCTTGGGGATCACAGGCAGTCCATGTTGCAGGAATTGATGTGGTCAGATGCCAAAGCAGCTAAACGCACTGCTCAAACCAGATTTTTTTTCCAGTTTATTGCTCAGAGCAGCCTATGAGATTTCTCATCATTCCACTCTGGAACAACCGCAAAAGATCCCCACCTCTTACTTTTTCCCAGCTTTTAGAAGCAGGAATTACATTTCCTTTTTTTTTTTTCCAGTTCTCTATGACCTTTTGCTAGTCCTGTACAGTCTTTCAATAACAACCTGTTTTGAAAAGCCTCACCAGATCACCTCATACCCAAGAATGAGTTCACAAGAATCCAGCTCCCTCTTTTTTTTTTTAAAGTTTAGAGTTTTCCAGTGCTGATGTTAAACATTTTATCCAACCAACCACCACAAAACCTTGGATGGCCTCTGAAAAGTCTAAGATTTAACAAAGACTCTCTAGAACACTGCTATACCCCCAATACTCCAGGTAGTTGTAGCTCATTTTGCCACTCCAGCTTTTGTGCCTGCATCTCTCTAAAGAAAATACTGAATAATGGTTGAGCAGGCTCTGGCACATAAAGTGACAGATGAAGGGTGCAAAACCACTTGCTCACAGCCCTTGCAGGCACTGCTGAAGTGGAATACAAGGAGTACAGAGGGCATGGCAATGGACAGAAAGCTTCAGAAATCTTTTTCAATGGGACAAACGCAAAGTACATGATTACACAAAAGCAAACAAACAAAAAAATCACCAAAACTGTAAAACTAAGACTGTCATATACAGTTTTAAATTAATTCTAGAATAAGTCAGTTTTTAAAGCACACCAACCTTACTTTAAAAGTTCTTTTAAAAAGTACACTTGCTTGGTTCACCTTGCACAGAATTCCCATTAAAGCGCTATTAATGACCCCATTTCTAATTAGTTTCAGTTAGTCTACACCTTTTTGTACCAGAGTTGTGGAAAGTAAGACTGGCATTTCCCAGGATATGACCTGTCTCTTACCACAGCTCCATGATACAACCTCAGCAGTGTCAGGGATTTGTCTCCTTTTGTTTTACTTTGCACAAGAAACTTAAACATTCAAAGGCAATGAGAAAAGTAGAAAGACTTCTGAAAATACCATCATCCTGGCAGGACTGTGACAATGCAGGCCAGATATGAGGCGTATCTGGACCTCAACCAAAGTCATACCACTCTGGATAACAAGGAAGTGAAAGATTGAGCTGCTAAGCCTAGTGGCAGTTCATGAGTGGTACCAAACATACCCAGGTCAGCAGTTTCAATCAAGGAAGGGAGAGACTGTCACTTGTGGTTTCTCTTTATATTCAACTTTGCTAATTTCATAAGGTCATTGAACCTAAGGCAGACATGAGCCATTAGATCAAACTTCATTCTCCCCCAGACAGCTTAATGGAATTTAACAAAGTACTTTACATGATGTAAAAACATACAAAAACCACAACATCATGGCTCTGCAATGTTGTGTTTTTGATAATCCTTCCCACTGCTTTGGCCTGGTGAAGTCAATAAAAAAAAAGACCATTTAGTCTGCTACTACAGACCAATGTTTATTGTCTGTCTTTATCTGCTGTGAATAAAGATTGGTTTGGTTTCTTTTTATTTTAAGGTTGCAGCAATTTTCCAACCTTGCAAGACTCAGCTAAGTTGCTTTTTCTTTCCTCAAGGATAGATTTTTTTTCATTTTCAGGAAATTTCTATTTTTGCTGAACTGCCTCCACAATGACAAAAACTCATCGCCCAGACCCAGCCACACCACAAAATCATTTCCTACATCAGGTCATCCCTACTTATCTTCCATTTTGATGAAAACTCGACAAAAGAAATGGAGAAACTTCTCAACACTGTAACTTTCTCAAAACAAATGAGATGATGCAGTTAGAACTCATGGCATATCCTTTATGAACAGTCTGAGGTCATTTAGCTACATCTAAGATCCGGTTTTAGCATAACTTTTAATCCAAGGACAGCTTTAAATTACATTGGAACATAAAAAATAGAGGGTAGATCTTTTCCTGAGACCTAGGCTGAAGCCTTGGAGCCCCAGCCTAAGTCACCTCCATGTTCATGCACGTTGAAGATAGAAACCATTTTCCAGCTTCTCTATTTACAAATGCCACTGCAAATTTTGGCAATTAAGTAGCTTTTGGCACCAGCAGATTCCCAGCTACCTCACGCCCATGTTTTTTCTCACATTTTCATTTTCTTTCTGAATTAAAAAAGGACATTGTTTTCACCTGTTGAATTACAGTGGCAGCTGTCCAGAAAGCAGGATGAAGGAATCTAGATTAAAATTCAATAGCACCAAACATAGCAGCTTCTTTTAAATAACAGCTTCCTTTGTACTGCTGCAGATAAAGGTCATGTCTGTAAGCCTTGTTTATTTTTAGGTCAGCATCATTTTGCTACAAAAAGTATTATCCACTTTGGTTGAAAGCAACATTTCCAATATAGTCTAATAACTATTACAGAACACAGCTTAAATACAGCTGTGTGAACATGCTCAAATCACCATTAAAGAAGTAGCTAAGAACTTTCTGCAATATTACAAAGAGTGGCCACACATAGAAAGGCTACTGTTCTCTTCCAGCTTGCTGATCATGGATCTGACTTGAGCAGACAGGCATCAAAAAACAAGGTAGACTGCATACAATCCATTATTCCTTCCCTCAGTACTTTCTTTCAGATGAGAGAATCTGAAACCCAACAGAACAGTCAGATACCTGGACAGAGCCCTTCAATAGCCTCAGCATTATTTTTGTGAGCTCACTTTAGCCGGGCAGGTTGCAAGGGAACACCTGGACTTACAACACCAGATCTTCTTCACAGCAGCTACAGGCTGCAAGGAAAGGCTTTGCTCATATGAGACCACCTATTGACAGGCACCTTAAAAAAGGTAACAGCCACCCAGCCCCCCCAGCTGCAAAGGTTTCATATTCCCTTTAAACCTTCCTCCTTCTCTCCAGCTTCTGCCTTTTCAGATACAGCTGGTCTCACAGAGAAATGGAAGTTAAAAAGGAAATGGCACCAAGCCCTCTCACNTTCTTTTACACCTTTAGTCAAAGACTTCTTGCATTCGAAAAGCAAATATTCAGACTCCTAGGATGCTCCTTTGAAACCTACAGGACTCTAGAAACCCTTACATGAACCAAAATTCATTAAAATAGGTTCTCAGGGGGAACAAATGCATTCTTGGAAGGCTTAAGGGAAGGAGTGCTTCTTCCTCAGACAGAAATGATACTGGCCCAGCTCTCAACCAGAATCTCTACTTGTAACACAAAAGTGCCCAGCAGCAGTATGGGCACACAATACTTGAAATCAAAGGGAAAATACTTAGTGATAGGAAAGATCACAAATAACTTCACACACAAACATTCTTTCTTACAAAAAGGAAGCCATCATTTAAACATCTGCCTTGAAAAAAATCTTTTAAAGGAAGTTTTATAGCTCTCGAGAAGTGAAACCACACACAAACTGAAACACTGCACTTCAAATTCACAGTTTTCAGTCAGATCCGAGAGCTACAACACACCAAACCTTCAACAAGTCAGCAGCAACTGATGGAAGTTTCAGGGCACTAAGAAACCACTCTGTGGTGCAATGACTTAAGGCTCACTTTGTTATCTGCCATAGCCCACTGTTAGAGACCTGAGGCTCTGCAGCAGGATGGGACTTGTCTGCACATCATCTACCACAGCGCAGGAACTGGCACCTCGACCCCAGCTCAGCTCTAAGCCCAGCAAAGCTGAACTGTCTGCATCCCATTTCTGCCAGTTCTGCGAGGGCTGTAGTAGTCAGAAGGATGAAGCCAAATTGCCCTACACAGTCACAGCTTGCCAGGAAGTGGTATTTGTCAGCTCTCAGGGGTTCTGGCAGCCACAGTTCAGTTTCACATCATTCCAATCAAGCAGGTTCAACAGAGCTTGCTAAGGAAACACCGTGTGAATCTGCTCTGACAATGGTGTGTACCGCTCTGGCCACAAATAAACTCCAGAACTTACACAGGATCCCAAACTTGCAAGTAGACCTGTCCCATTTCTTCAACAGTCAGTGTAAAAATAACACCCATTTCCCCTTGACCTACTACATTGAATGCCTGAACCTTTACAGGAAAACAATCAACTGCCCTTGCTATCACAGCCTGCTTCAGCTGCATCATGAAGTTAAGGGAACACTTCACTCTGTTGTTCTCTCATATTTAGGGTTCAAAAAAATTTACCTGGGGTAGAAAGTTTAGGCTGGGGTTGCTACTGTATCCCCATCACCACCAAGAACCTTTTTTTATTGGAATAGCAACATTTATTATATTTTGGTGATCAAAATATACATTGAGTTTCTAGGACTGAGCATTTCCTAGTCTAACAGTCCAAAGAGCAAGCTGCCCTTTTTATTTGAGGGGAACAAATAACACAGAGATCCAAACTCCTAAGGATTTTGAAAATAATAATAGTAATAAAAAGACTTCTCATTTGATAAAGGCATATTTTTGAACTACATGAAGCAAATCTGTTCAGTTCTATACATGCAAAAAATAGAATAGCACCACAAAACAGTATAGTGAATATGCAGTTCCTATACAGGTGACATCTACTTCAAACCTATTTCCATCCATGTTCTTGTACAGAATTTTTCCAATTTAAAGCAGACTTTTTAAGAGTAGCAACATACATGGAAAACACTGGAAAGTGCTCCTAAAAAAACCAAAGATACTCAAGCATGCAGACTTACTTGCATTCCCCAGGTACACTGCAACCCCCATGGAGCAAATTACATCCTTGTTTACACACAGCTGTAAACACAAAGAGATTTAGGCATCAGTCTGGGCAGCCAGGTATCCATCAGAACAGCAGCAATCTGGAGCTGTTCAGGTAGGGGTTCTGTCATTTAGGCTGTCTGTTGTTTGTGCAAAGCAGATCGTCTTTGCCATGTTGTTGCTTCCAGCCAGTTATTTCACAAAACACAGCCCCATTACAATCAGAAAGCTTTGCAGCAAGAGTGTCAGCACTGAAACTTTTATAAAATATAGTTGTTTTTAAAACCCCGTATAAGACTGGCATTATGCTGGAAAGCCCAAACTGTAAATAATACACATGACCTTGAGTAAGCCCAAAAAATGGTCCTCCCCATCATTAACAAGTTTTTTACTGAAAAGGGACAAAAAACAAAACTGAGAAGCCCTCAGCAGAAAGAAGAGTATGTTAAATAATTTTAGCACTAATTACTTACAGAAGGCAAAATGCAGAGAGATTTCATTGAGTGGTACATTAAAAGAGATGGCTACACTTGAATTTCTGTTCCCATTAAGAGCTATCAAAAAGCTTTCAGCTTTGCAAGCTTCACACTTAAAACTTTTTCATTTGCAAAAACAGTGTTATGAGGGCATTTTTATAGGATTAGAGTCTACAGTATTAGTGACATCACTTCAATAAAATCTTACATCAGTGGATGTAATCCATCATTTTACTCTGAAAGAATGCCACCATTGAATAAAGTCAATCAGTAAAAAGATGTTTCATGTTTTGAATACCAAATTTGAATAGTAAATACAGCACACACCAGAAGCAACACTGTATCCTGTGCTCCACTCTTCACAGAGGATGTTTTATTTAAAAATTTGTATTTAAACGACAAAGTCCGTATGTGCTAAAATTAATATGCTACAGCACTGACACCACAGAAACACCTACTGCAGTTTATACCTATTCTATAGACACCAGGGCTAATCCAAAGCAAAGGAAGCATACTACCTTGTTTACATTCTTCTCCCATCCAACCTTCCATGCAGGCTTTGTTTCCATTTTGATCACACGTGTAGTGACCAACAAAGTCATCTCGAGGGCCGCAGAACTTGTTGCACAGAGCACTGTAGTAATTCTCATCACACTTCACCCTTATTTGTACTTCAAAGTGGGCAACAGGACCATTGATTTGTAGGGTCTTCCATCGATCTTCTGGGTTGATCATGCCAGCATGTGCCACTCGTTCTATCAACAAGTCTTCACCTTTTTAGAAAGAAAGGTAAATTCAACAGGGGGTTAAGTCTGATAGCACACAAGGACATCCGGAATCCAATCTGAAGTACTCAACTGGTTAAGAGAAAACCTGGCAAAGAAAATGTTAAGATGATAAAGATCTACTGTATAACCGAATTTTCCTTTGCCTTGTAAAGTTCATTACAGGAAGGCCAATTTAAAAAAGTGTCCCAAAGGAAATATTAAAAAACTCTGGAACATAATCCATAGGAAATAGCTTATTTTTCAAGGCAGCCAAACATACCACACCCACATGCTGACAACTAGCAGCTTTATCTTGATCTAAGCCTCTTCTTGCCTCCTTTTTGTTCTTATAAAATTGCAAAATCTGCATAATCTAGTGGCTGAGATAAAAGTTCTCTGCTGTGAGTTTAATTTTAAAAATAAAGCAAAATACAATATATTAAATGTGCTGCACAATTACTGAGCAGTAGCAAATGCTCTGGTAGGTTTGCATTATGTACATAAACTGGCTTGTTTCCATTTTATTATTCTCTCTAAAATAAAGGCAAAACATCTTTGACAAGTATTTCATAGAACACTGCACAGCTACTACTTGACATTTCGAGAAGAAATAAACAAGTGAACCCAGGACTGTCAAGAGCCATTCTCAACTCTGTATCCTGCTTATCCTAATCCCCAGTGAAACCACTGATAACTGTGATCCCTGCTGCAACACACTCTGGGAGCATCCTGCCTTGTCCCCAGGAAAGCAGAAGCACTGCTACTGCCAGGCTCCACCCACTGAGACCAAACATGCACAGAGCATTCCCTATCCCAGGGGACAAGAGGATTCTAGGATGTAAGACTAGATAAACTGCCAGCTCAAAGCATTTCATACATTTCTCTTATGTATGTCCATTTTGTATCTTTATCCGTGTAATTCTTTGTATAGAAGCTTCAATACTAGGAGACAAGACAATTATAGTCAGTACAATGAAATTATACAATTGCTTCAGCAAATATTGAGAATAAGCAAAGCACAAGTAAGTGCAGACAGTGAGGAACCCCAGGCACGGGAGTTTTCTACTGTTTCACTATTCAAATCTGGTACCACCCTACTGTGCAGTTTTTCTAGGTGACTGCAAGTTGTAAGTGGAATTCCAAGCACTATTTAAGGACAAGAAACAGGTACAGAAGCTTCACTTGCACATATTAATTTCATATCCATTTACAAAATAGATATAATTTTGCAAGCTCAGAGCTTCAGCACTGATTTTCTTTAAATAAAAATTCTGTTAAATGGATGCTAAAAGAAGTGAACAACCAAAAACTTGCACACAGCAAGAGGCTGAAACAGTAGTGAGATAAAGTCTCAAGTTCAAATTTTTAATAATATAAAACAAGCCAAGCTGGTAGAAAGCAACACTGAGCTATCACCTTCACCAAAGGCATTTTACCTAGTTGCTTCCTAGAACTCATTAACCTCATCTGTTTAGAAAACAAATCCAAAGGAGTGACTTTCTCAACTAGAAAGTTATTGACAGTTTAGAAGTATCTTGTGCATCTCTTACCAAAGCAGCATTTTTCCCACAGCATGTAAAAGGACTAAAATGACAATTCTCAGTCCCTCCAGCATGAAGGGAAAAGTTACAGAAGTAGCAGGCTGTGCAAAGTCATTTGCTCTCTTGACATCTTTTTTCAGGCTTGCTTCTATAAAAATGTTTCCTCTTAAAATTAAAGAATATTGAACTTAAAAAAACCCCTTTTAACTAAGCATAGAAAGTTACTCCAGTTATTAAGAACTCATAGTATCTCCTGCTTTATTATTAAAAGTGGTATTGCCATGTATAGGCTATAAGTCATTGTTTGCTTGGACTAGACTGCATAAAACATTTCATGGCTAGCCAAGACACATTGAAGTCTATCCCTGTTTAACTCTCTCATTCCTATGCATGAGCTCCTCTGTCATCCAGCAGCACCTGGTCAGTAACAGAGTGGACAAGAAATGGATAAAAAAGGCTGCCTGTATTTTATTTTTGACCAACAGGATATTTATCAAACCAGCCACCATTAAAAGTTTAATAATTAGATAGAATCATACAACTGTTTAGGTTGGACAAGACCTTTAAGGCCAAGTCCAACCATGAACCCTGCACTGCCAAGGCCACCACTAAACCATGTCCCCAAGTGCCACATCTGCATGTCTTTTAAATACCTTCAGGGAATGTGACTCTACCACTTCCCTGGGCAGATTTCAACATTCTTTTGTAATCTTATTTTTCTCTAATGACTATTGATCTGAAAAGCTATAAAGGAAAACATGCTGAATCACTGAATGGTCAAGAAATTTTGAACAAATAGCAGATATATATTACAGAGCTGCCTTCCAGCTGTAAGCAACATGGGATCCTTATAAACAGCTGCAGCAGCCACTGCTATAAAAGTGTTTCCTCAAAGTGCATCAGATGGACTGAAGAACAGGTCCTGAGATTAAAGGAGTGGCTTGTATAATAAAAACCTTATCAGGCATCTTCAGGCTAATGGAGATTCATCAGGCCCAGTTAAACAACTGGAACAAGCATTACAGCTACTGCAAATACACCTATGCAGAACAGACCTCTTGATACCAGGAGTTGAGAACAGGGGTAATAACCCAAGAGTGCTCTTTTTTTTCTTTTTCAACACTTAAACTTTATCTTCACAAGCTCCTCTGCAAAGTAAAGCATTCAGAGTCTTAAGGGTTCTTCCTCAAGCTAATATCAGTACAAGTAGGGCTTAACAGCCTAAATAAGCAAGCCAAATAATTTACCCTGACCCACAAAAGGCCTCAGGAAAGCAGCTCCAAGCCATTTCATTTGTAATACTCAATTCTTAAGTATCAGAGTAAGTATGAGAATTGTTTTACTTCAAATTTAAAACTGGTCCTAAGTAGAAGGTGCATCTTTCAAAGAGATCTGTAATCACAGGGAGGAACGTGTTTGTCAAGGTTTCTCCTTCCTCCCCCACAATACCGAAGTGTTTCTGAAGGTATTCAGTCTCTCTCACCTAACTGTTTCGATGAGACAAGTTTGCTCCCTGTACCTGGCTTTGCCATTGAAGTTCACCTTAGGGACGTACAGACTCATTACTTTTAGCCCTCAGTAAAGACATGACTGAATTTGTCTGGTTATTGGTCAAAAAAAGCATCATTCATGACTTAAATTTACATACACACACACAGCTCCCAAGCAATTTCCTTGATCAAAAAGTTTTCTACAAGTCTCTTTAGAAAAGCAGGTAGTGGTACAGACACCTGCATAACAGGAGATGATGGCTAAAAGGTAGTTCTTTAATTAATGTTCCCAGAGCATCTGATTTCTAGAAGCACCCGATTTTTGGAAGAGAAAGCCTTATCTGAAGAGTATTTAACCGTGCAATACACAAATAAGAACACTGCTCATCAGCACCCTGACCCTCAGCAGAGGTCAGACATTCCCAACAAGCCAACAGGGCCATACAAAAACTGATGCTGGTAGTTGTTTGTGAGGGAACACTATGGTATCACATGAACTTCACATCCAAAGGGATAGGAGGTGCCCATTTCAGGAAGGCACATTCCCTTCAGCCTTTTTCGAGCACCCATTTCAAAAAACCTAAGGACAGATCAGTGGGAAAGAGGAAGGCAACCACTGCATCCCTGCAGTACACACACAGTCAAATGGAAAGTTACCTCACAGGTGAAGATGCCAGCTTGCTTTGTCATGGCAGGGCTGGGTTAGGCACTGCCAAGAGCTCTGCTGTACCACTGGAGCCTGCCAAGTCAAATGACTTACCTGGAAAGCAGCGTGAGCTGCTGTGACAGGTGACACCAAACAGGCCCTCTGCAGTGACTTTGTATCCGAGCCAGCTTCCTCTCCTCTTCTCCCACCCTCCCAAAGCAGACAAGTGGTAACACTACACTGCCACAAGCTTACCCCCGAGCCAACCCTGCTACACAGAGGAGGAGAAAAAACACAGGAGCAGTTAAGGAACTGAGGTCTGAAAGACCCTCTTAGAATTTGTACTTTGAGGGAAGTATGGGGGAAACATTTGCTGTGGCAGACTGGCTCTTGAGATGGTACCTCACTGCTCTGAGCCCCTTGCCTTACCCTAAATGAGTGCAAAAGAATACAGGACGCTTGGACACAGAGGGAGGGAAGGATGACAAATGTTCTAGAACCTCCAAGATGTTCACTGGAAGCCCCTCTTTCTAGGTTTTGGGGTTTCTTTGTTTGCTTGTTTTTTTGTTTGGGATCTGTTGTTTATTGTTGTTGTTGTTTTGTTTTTATTTTATTCGAGGGGTTATTTTGGATGGGTTTTTTGGGGTTGTTTTGGTTTTTAATACCCACTTGAGAGCTCAAGCTGGAAAACAGAACCCACATTTAACTTTCAACCTTTCTCATCCCCATTAAAAGAAAGCAAAACGTGACTGTAGAACTAATTAATCAGCTTATAAACAGAGTCTGGCAATTACTTTGATTAATCTATCTTACAGTAGCAACAGAAGATGCACGTAACCTGATCCACGGATCAGCACAGCGCTCAGGATTGATAGGGAGTTAAGCTTTCCAGACATTCACTTCACCCCTCCAGGATGCAGACACTGTTTGTCTTTTCCCTGGAGGAGCTGCTGTATTCCCTCTCCTCTTCTCTTACACGTGAATTTGTACTGATCTGTGCCTGTTTGGCAGTTCAGTGGTGCTTGCAAAAATACAAGTGAAGCGTCTTTGCGCCTTGACAGATTCACAAGGCAAATCCTCCTGGAGGACTCACTGCCAAGATCACTCAAAAAAAAAAAAGAAAAAACAACCAACCTTCAGCATTAAGGAATTCTTCCTAGGAATCTTATATTCAAGTCTAAATTGAAGCATGGCAAAGCAACACATCTCTGTCGCAGAATCAGTGAACAGACTGCAGAAACATTTAACCAAGACAAGCACAGTCTTCTGCCAAATTGCAGGCCAAGGAAGCCTTCCCAAATTCACCTGACAAGCCTTCTAGGTTTCAGATGCAATACAACTGAACAGTACCTCTCCTTGGCAGCCTAAATTAAAGGGAAGTTCACTTTCCATCAGCAGCTTCTCGTGAGAGCTGAACTGTAACCTGACACTTACACAGACTCCCACAGTTCGTGGAAACTGTTAAATTAAGGAGATGGCACACTGGGCCTCCAAAAGACACTCTATATCCTGTTGGCTTGAAGTTCAGGAAAAAAAAAGAAGTGTGACATGAATGCAAGTAAAGAGATTCGTTAGAACATGTTAAATTGAAAAGCATAACAGACTTAACACAAGCCTGAAGTGACTGTCCTCTTATCAAGTGTATTTAAAAGAAATCTGGGGTTTAAAGCTACCTGGCTGCAAGAGGATTCCACAAATTCTAAGAAATAAACAAAAGCTCATTATTTATTAAGCTGCTAATTAAAAAATGAAATTCAGCACTTAAATGCATGCAGACGATTTGCAGGATAGGTTGGCCTTTCATGTTCACCCCTTTCTACACCATCTCATGAGTTGATTTGCCCTCTGTAACCAGGGCATGAATATTCCAATATTTGCTCTACTAGCTGCCCCTAGATAAATGATTCCCAAGCACAAAGTACTTAAATTAACATCATGCAGTACTTTTAGAACAAGGCATTCAAGAGGATTCCTCCAACCTGTTACTATGTAGGATAACTTATCCAAGATTCAGGCTTACTCTGCTCAGCACACAAGAGCTCATTTTGCATACCACGCCCAGCTTTGGGAAGGGCCATTCAAGAAGGCTTTGGACCAACTCAGCTGAAGGGTTGCAGTAACATTAATATCAGAGACATAAAGAAAATACAGCTAATAGAAAAAGGTTTAAGGAGCTGTTAACACAAAATGCATTCAGGAACAAACTACAAACTCATCATTACTTTGTCTATCATTAGAGATAGAGTACATTAGGAAAATGCAAATGAAACTGATCCAAATCTTCCAGGAAAAGGACCTTGAGACTCTTAACAGCCTTAATATTAATTCAGCTTCGAGAATTTTTTATGCTTGATGCATTTTGATAAAGGTGGTCAGTAAAGCAGCAGAGGACAGAACTGACAATTAGAAACTGATGATGATTTGGGACATAACCTCTTTGCTATCTTAACGTTCAAACATTTATCTTCCTCTACACCGATCCCAAAAAGAAATAGTCCATCAACAACCACAATGCAAGTCTGAGGTTCACTTTATTCTTGCAGCCAGAAGCATTGGTTACTTTAAGACATATTTGTAAACCATTTACAAAGAGTAGGTTCAAGTTGGAGTCCTACTTTAGCAGCATTATGGCAATCAGCATCCTTATAAGATTTTGAAGTATTTCTACAATAACCTTGCATTTACCTCGGATCAGTAGCCCTGCATTTACACTGAGTATTGTCAAGGTAAGTTTAGCACTGAAAATGCAAGTTTCAGTAGTTGAGGACAAACAGAAGGGATCATCCCATGATTTAGAACACTTTCATCAAAACCACAAAGCATGATTTCCTTATGGAGAGCAAGAATGTTTACCTGTTCACCTATCATGGGAAGTACTGCACAGTGTGGTTACAGGCAGACTGAGGGGCACAGATTATCTTCTCTTTTTAAAAAAAGAGCCTACCATGAGTTGTAAATATTTTTTAAAGCTAATTATCAGGATTCACATGTCACAACCTTCACTTACTATTGTCCATTCTTTTTCCTATATAGCAGTAACTTTTCACACTTCCTAACCCAACACTCACTGTCTCGATTTGTACACACCCTTTACTTGGACAGCAGGTTTGCCTACAGCCTGATTTGGAGGGAAGGCTGACTGCAGCAGGATACAATTTTCCCCCTCCCCAATTAGCACACATACAGCACAGAATAAGTAGAGACTCCAAGCTTTACATAAATACTCACCAGCTTTTGTATCATTATCCCAATCCCATGCTTCCAATATTAATGTGAACGATCTCTGAAAAGAAACAAGACACCAATTAGACAGCAATAAACTACTGCTATAACCAGACAAACCGATTTGAAATAAGCAGATTTTACTGCTACAAGAAAGACAGCCGAAAGCAGTTAAAAATTTCACTTCTCTGTTGTCATGTGAAAGCGCTTGAAGGCATCTTCTCAAAAGCATGAAATACAACAGCATTAAAAATTGTGGGACATGCCGTGCTAACAGCAAAACAAAAACATTCCCCCACACACATCGAGGACTGAATTATTATTATTATTCTCCTCCCACTGCATCTAATTCTCAGCTTTGTTTAGCCACAGAAATCCTTTTCAAAAGCAGCCCTAAAAGGTTTAAATGAAACGAGGTTCTGAACCTTGGGCAACAGCTAGGGTATTTAAGACTTAAACAACTGAACCACCTGAAGCACACAAAAGATAAGTCTATACCAGATCTGTTTTACAGAAAAACGTATCTAAAGAAGAAACACACAATTCACCCTGCACCTATCAAAAATTTAGACTTCTTTCTCATGAAAGGGTAGCATGAAAAACAGACCTGAAAAAGACACAGCAGAAACAATTATTACAGTAAGCACACCTGGTACCGTACTTTCCCCCGAGGAAAGAAAAAACCCATTATTTCAGACAGTTTTAAAATTATTTAGAAAAAACATGAAGGCTTTCCTTCACTAAATCAAGGCTTCAGGCATTTTCTCTGGTTTTCTGAACAAATATGTAGGACAGATGTTGATATTCAAATACTATACTTAAAAAAAAAAGCTACCTTCTGCATACAGGTATTTTTTAACTATTTTGACTTCAACAAGAAGAGCTGTCAAACCACTCAGCTTGGATAGTTTCCAACTGTTCCAAGTAACATCGAAATCCACACATACATTCCAAACTAAGGAAAAACCATTAAGAAGAGAAAAGTTACTGCACCAGTGTCCTAAAACCCTCCTATACACATCTTCGTGAGGAGCCAAGCCCCAGTGTGTGCAGAATTCACAGGTGATGAATGATCTATGAATTCACACGGATATGGGGATGTTCAGCCAAGAAACTGCAAGGACCCTCTGTGGAAGAGGATTATGTAAGAATTCAGCCACCTTTCACAAGGTCCTTAGGACCATTTTACTGTTACATCAAGAGATGTATGTTTTTTACTTTGAGATAGCTCTGAAGTGCTTTGTACACCCCTCAACTCCCCACCAAGAAGGGCTGATCACAACACTGAAATCTCCCCGTTTTAGCAGCAGCAGCAATAGGGTCAGTGCAGCACCCTGAGCACAAGGGCTCTTTGCCTGAGGTCTGTCATGCCTACAGCAGAAATCATTCCACTCAGAAAGGCACTTAACTGAGAGCGTATTTTGCTCAGCTACATTAACACACAAATCACAACTCAGCCTTTGAAAACATGTCTTTCTTCTGTACCTTCAGACAGACTAGGGAAAATGATTTTACATCACTGACCGAAAAAAAGTCTAGTGGTGACTGGTTAAATTACACTCAAGGAAGGGAAAAGGGAGCTCAGCAGTGACTGTACTGGACAGAGGCACACTTGAGTTTTTAGTGCCTTTGGAAAAGGACAACAGAGAGAGATCAGCTGAGAAAGCAAAGGCCTCTGCCTCCAAGGTATGACAACACAGCACAGCTCACAACTCCACCCAGTTTTTTTAAAGTAGTATTAGTGGAGCATTTTAGTAGCTTCACCCTTCCAGCTCCCTGCTCTTCCCTGCCCCCAGTCTCAGCACTTACAGAAGCAGGATAGGATTCTGCTGTACTCTGAAAACACTCTACCCAACTGCTACCTGAAAAAAACCCCCATACATTGAACAGTTGAGAAAATGAGTACTGTATAGTACTGCCCTAACATTACCTTCTAGCAACCGCAAGTCTCCTTATTTTGCATCGAAGTTATGCACTAATCTAGGCAGAATTCTGCCAATCAGTGCAAGATCCAAAGCTCTATTATCCACCTCTTCCATTTTCACTACTTGTCCTCTAACCTATCCCTTAGTTTTTCCGTGTTGCATTGATTTGAAGTACAAACTAGTGCTCAAGTGCTTCCAGATGTCCACTTATCTTAGGTAAGTGCTGGTTTTTCCTACTGCAAATTGGCTGTTGCACCTGACTGTCCACAAAAGGCAGGAAAAAAAAAAAAGTAAGATGGACCTGTCATCTAAGGAAACAGACCAGTCACCTGTGATTTCCCATCATACCATTTGAAAGCAGATCTGTATCCCTGCTCAGGATGCTAAGGATTTTTTTGTGGGTAAAGAGAGTTCCAAGTGACACACTGTTCCAGCACACTCATGCTGGACAGTGTGGATGGGGATAAAGAGGCCTTCTACCTGTTTTAAGATGCTTAAAACAAGGAATCCCAGAGCTCTGTTGGCAAATCTCATGATCTAAGTTGGCATAGTCCCTGGAGTAGAAAATATTCCTTTACAATCTTATAGAAACTTAACAGTGCATTATAAGCAACAATGACTGGTGCACAGCTGCTCCTCCACAATGTGGAAGAGCCCACACAGCTCATGCTGCTTCCTCATGGCTTTGCAAGCCCCAGGTCCCACAGGCCTGGTCTCCAGCATCTGCTTTTACCATCCTCCCACTGGGGACCATCAAGAACCACAAGACCACCCATAAAAAGTTTAAAGAACCTACACAACGAAAGACAAGACCCACACTGTCAAATCCTTTCACTTCCCTGTGTCTGCTTGTAGGTGAACAGGCTGGCACTTGGCTGTTCACACATGAACAAGCATCTGGAGTGTAGCCTTTTGGGAAGGCTTGTGGTCACACTTGCAGGAGATTAGAGATGTTAATCACATGGCATTAAGCAGTATTGATAGACAAATGTGTATTTACTGGACATCAGTTTCAGCTGGGACAGTTCTCAGTTGTGCAACTTCCTGCTCTCTACTGAGTCAGAGTCACCGTTCAAAAACCCAAACAGAAATAGCAAGAATGCAACCATAAAACTGAATTTTACAGCTGTTTTACCTCTAGAGAAGATAGTTAAGGTTACCAACCTGTCACCCCTTCCACATCTCCAGCTGGTCAACAACATTAAAGAGGAACTCCTCTCTGTGGTACTGCAATGGATCATCATATTACAACTACTACACCTCAAAACAGAAAACTGCTCCTTAAGCTATTGGCTAAAAAAATCTCACCAACCAGTCTTGCCCACTACATGTATCAACTCTTGCACTAAATCTGCTTACATGTCTTTGAATTTTGCACTTCACTGTCAAACAGCAGCTGAAAATTCACAAAAAAAGCCTCTGTGTTACTAAGTATGTTGATAGTATGCTGCACTGAGAGCCTCCCAGCTACAGCTCAATTATCAGAAACATGTTTGACTATCGAAATGACTTCTTAGTGGAAATGTTAACATCTATACACTCACACACAGTGTAACCTTACCCAACAGAGTAAGAAACTACAGTCGAATAACACTAATGGATATAAGTTTTTACAGATATTTCCAGCTTTGTAATGGCCACACTCATTTTATAAAAGCTCTACCATTGGCTGGCATTAGTCACCATCTGCAGTTTTCAACAGACAGTCCAACACAGACTGCCCAGCACACCATCTACTAACACCAGCTGCAGGTAACTCTCTATAGCAGAGACACTGACACCAGACATCTTTCTTAAATTGTGCTTACAGAAAACGGCAACAGAACTTGAATTAATTTAGCTCTTCTCCAGAACCTAAGGTCTACCCATACAGCAAATCTTTAACCTCCTCCCATCATCCAGCACTGTCTTGGCTCTTTGATGTACCTTTAATATGAACAGACCAGCTTAAAAGTTATTTAAGATCATGTTCTCCCCAGAGACTGTTGAAGTAAGTGTGTTCAAGTTCATACATAACTCTAACAAAAAATTCTATATAAATATCCTAAGAATGCCCCAAAATCATGAGTTTTATGCATAATACACACAAACACACCACTACACTGCTTCTTTAACTTGCACACAACTCTTGCTGTAGGCTGATAACTACAACAAAAGGACATGCAGGTTTCAGTCTGTTCTGATACATACAAAAAGCTTGGTGAAGTAGTATCTGCTGTTAATTTCAACCAGTACCAGCAAAATATTTAGAAAATATTTTTAAAGTGACCATGAAGAGGGTTGGAGGGGGACGGGATGGGGTTATGGAACATACAGCACTGAAAATACACTTGATTCAACTGACTTTGGTGTCTAGGTTTATTTTCTGGAAAAAATTAAGCACATCACAGCATTTGTGCTCATCAAATCAAAACCCAGAAGATGTTAAAGGCTACGAGTCAGAAGAGCATCAGCACACTTCTGCAGAAGAGCACAGCTTATGCAAGAACCACCTCGTAGGAGTTAACTAAACAGATATGCCAAGTAGCTTGGAAAGATACAAATTAAGTCTGTTTATCCTGGTGATGCTGCTTCAGTTATGTTTTTTTCTCAGCATTGGTGTTGACACAAGCAACTTCAAAGCATTATTCCAGTGTTTACACTAAACAAAACACTCCTCATACTATCCCAGCGACCTCCTTTCTGGGGAGGGGGAAACAAGACCTGTAATATTGGTTTGGCACTGCCTTTTCATGAACTATTACTATTACCTTGATATCTGCAAATCAACATTCAAAAGGTAGGGGCTTTTTGGCAAACCAGACATGTCAGACTTTTCACCCCAAGAAAAGATGATCAACCTGATGACAGCACTTTCAGTCAGGTAGAGAACTTATATTCTCCAGCTCACAGTCTGAAAAATGCAAAAGGTGAAGGTTGAGCTGAAATCAATACTCAAAGTTTTCTCCATCAATAGCATTTTATTGCGTATTAAAATTTTTATTCTAACAGACAAAAAATTATCAATTTCACATGAATAAAAGGACTGACTGAAGTTTCTACTCCAGAGAAAAGGAAAAAACCTTATTAAGAATCACCTATGAAGCAGAAAACAGTGTGGCTCCTAAACAAATCCCAAGCTCACCTTATCTCCCTCTTCCACAGCCACACAGTAAATGCAGGGTCTCATCACCAGTAAATACTGTTTCTTTTCACACCTCAATCAAGCACAGGCAACATTTGTACTCAAACATTCCAACTGTCCAAACAGGCTGAACAGCAGCAGCATATCACTAAACTTATTGCTAGTTAATTTTTGTAACTTCTGGAATAAACCATCACCAATGTTTCTTGCAGCCAAGTCCACTAAGTCTTGATCAGCACAGTGAACTCTCATACTTCGCTTTCCTAAGGAACTTTGAGATAAATGAGGCAAGCACAGGTCTGGGGGCTTGCCCCCTCCCTTTTTTTGGTTCAGCACCTCTCCCCCTCCCCCAGGCAGCCTGCTTGCCATGGAAAAAGCTGACTTCAAGGCAAGCATATTCCATTTCCTTCCCCAGGAACTCTGCAGCGAGTTCTTACAACTTCCTCATGAATAACCCAGAGGTGGAAAGGGAATATGGAAGAAATGAAGAAAGATTCTGAGAAGATCCAGGACTCATTGTCAAAACAGGTTCAAGGGCAGACAGACAGTCTGCAGGTTTATCTTTCAGACACAGACAGTATAAATTCATAATGGAGACCTTTACTGAAGGAGTACATTTCCCCCATTTGTGGGGATCATGGGAGGTTGGGGACAGGATTTGGGGCTTTTTTTGAAACTTGAGGGATATTTCAGCCACTGACATGCAAGAGGCTTGTTTGCTGAATTCAGAGACCATCCACACAAAAATCATAAAGATGCCCATCCTCTAAACCCTCATTTTTCATTTAAGTAGCAAGCATAGCGAGTCCTAAACAAAAGCCTTCCCTTGGGAAACCAGGGCCAAAAAACCCCATTTTGTTAGGAGTGGAAGGCCAGGTTAGAGCACTGCAAACATCATCAGCAGATAGCAGAAAGCAGTCGAGCAAGCTTAAGTTTTCTATTTGGGAGCAATTACTGCAGTTATACTCCTCTTGGCCCAGTCACAAAAGCAGGGTGATGTTTACAAACTCCGGAGCCCTACTGTTGTGCGAGGGAGAACTCTTTATGAATTAGCCCCACCTGACAATCTTTAGGAAGTCTGCAAAACCAGGGAGGGGTGAGAGGGGCTATTTTTTGCCATGGTTAACAGACAACAGGCTGATATCTCCACCTACATGAGCCTGAACACTCATTCCACTCCTCCACCAAACTAAGAAAAATCTGAACTGGAGGGGTGTGTATGTGTGTGTGCATATGGGGGTGGCAGAGGGAAATCCAGTATTAAAATCATTTCTTTGCAAAAAGAGCACAAATAAAAACAACAGGTGAATGAGAGTCAGTCCTGGAGTTGATATATCAAATTTAACACCCAGGTAGAGACTCACTTCAGGTAAAGAAAATTACCCAGCAACTAGGTGGAAGAATCCTACCAACAACCAGCTGCACACATCTGAAAGATAAAACAGCTTGAAGGAGGAACTCAAAGGGGTATTACAACACCTATTTGGTAGTGCCTAGTGTTTTGTGAAACAGGAGCATAACGTGCTTCTCTCCAGGGTGATCAAACTACCAGGATCCTGACATACCTTACCAGATGATGCATCTGTAGGGAGACTTGCCTTTGAAAGTTTGAAGATACTCTGATCCTGCTGCAATGGCAGAATGCAGCAGGAGTTTCTCAATATGAAGGGGTCCTTAGGTACCACAGAACAGTGAACATTTTGGCTGTGGAGTTCTTAAAATCGTCTCAAGTCACATACTAGCTTTGGCTAACGCCTGTAGAAACTGTGACCCATTTTCACACAAGGCCAAAATGTCACGACTGACTGGAGCTCCTCAGGGCAGGACGTTGACACAGTCACCTCAGACCACATGAAAGCAAAGACAAGGCCCTCTGGAGATTCCATCTGCATATGACAAGCTAAACTATCGGAATAAAGACTCCACAAGCTTCTTGTAACTTAGCACCCTAGGCAGAAACTCCAAGCAAATCTCAGCCAAGCCAACCTTGTGACAAAATACAAGCGTTAGAGATGTGCACTTGTCCAGCACTGGCCCTGACCCCTGATGACACCCTCTGCCAGACAGCTGCTGCAGCCAGGGCAGCAGCACCCCTGAGGAAAAAGGAAACGTGCACCCCAGGAACAGTCTGCACTGTGCCAGGAGCAAGTCATCAGCTTCTTACTTAGAAAACCTGTGAGAGATGTCACCAGGCAGCAGTCACGTGAGGATTTCATCCGAAGAAGAGCTCATCTGCTGGCTGCTCTCAGCTCACGAGACACCGAAGGTCCTAGAAGAGCCCCTTCCTATTTTAAAGCAGTGCCTTTCACCCTTACACACATAGCAGTAATGCTAGTCCAGTGGAACAGAAGTAATGCTTGCCTCTGCTTTTTATAGCTGTCTGCTATTCATCCCCACCCTATCCATCCCCCTCCCCTGATTCCAGCGTGTACACATCTCTGCTGTGTTCAGGGAGATTAAGTTCCAGCTATGAAGTCCAAGCTGCCAACTGTGGCCACTTAAACTTGGACAAACACCATAAGATTGACTTCCAAATCATCTGTTTTCCGTATACTTTCAGAACTAAACAAAAAAAGCAACAGTGAAAACTCAGCTACTCAGGTACAAGGACTCCCATGATAACCTGCCTTTCTTGAGATTTTCCAGAAAGAAACAAAAATATCAATGTTTAATACCAATCCACCTATGCTCTACCACACATATCAGTTTTCTTGAAACACTTCTGTTTTACTGCAAATGCCTTCTCCCCGTGCTATTTTCTAGGCACCTCCTCCGAGACACAAGTCTCAATGAAAGTATTGGCTTATAAAAGTAACCAGTACAGCAAAGGAGACACAGATGATTTTTCCCAACTGGATAAGCAAGCTTTATGTTCATGGGAAAAATAATCAATTTCATCTTAGATTAATGACCAGTACCTACAACTTTATTCTAGTTACTAGAATAGTGACATTCTGCATGGTCTTTAAACAACCTTAGTCTTATCAGTTTTCTCTTTCCATGGTATCTTTCAGAATTGTTTGTACCAACTGTCATAATGGGAGTACAATATTGCAAATCTCATTTTAAATTCCAACCTTGTTGAACGTAAGCTGATTTTCAGAGAGCCTCACATAACCCTGAGCTAATGACAACTGTGACTGCGTTCTTCTGTGGAAATCTGTATTTCACAAAGTACATCTTGTGACTTGCCAGTTCCATAACCAGCTACCCATGCCATCTTGTTTCTAGCTAAGCGAGTTCCCTTCAAACACTCAACACAGGTTCTTTGATCACAGTAAGAGATCTGCCTCCCACTCTCATCCATGCCTTGCCTACTTAATATTCAGAAGTTAGTAGGAAAGAGCACCCTGGATAGAAAGAAAGGTTAGAGGACAAGGAGAAAAACAAGGAAAAAGACATTCAGTGTTACACCACTGTGTGATGCTGGAAGGAGGCAGTGTGGTTCTCCTAGTCTCCCTCTCCCATGAGATGGGATGAACAGCAAACCCCAAGAGTGGGATGTTAGAACTTAAAGGTCCAGAGAAATGCAAGAAGAAGGAACAAAGAATCAAGTCATTTCCATGAAAGAAATGAAAGACCTGGCCAAAACTCCTCAGCCTGGAAGAGACAACAGGAGTATGTGATAGAAGCCTAAACAAGGCTCTGGGGCCTCAAAAGGCCCTGGGGATGGCCAGGGGTAGATCATCTATTTTCATGGTCTTGACAACAACTAAGAGGCATGAAAGTAAGCTAACAGGAGCCATGGCCAGAAGAAATAAAGTCAAAGATGGCACTTTGGGCAAAACGCTACATAGGTTGACTAAGAGCAAAGTGGTTTTAAGAGTTTTGTGGGTCCAAGGCTAGACTGGCACAAATACTTTGGAGACCAACCACAACGAGTTTTCAGGCTGAAAACAAGGCTTGGGAGAATGAAAAGCAGTTTTCTATATTCTTGCCCTTAATCCCCAATGAACATTTGTTTACATTCCCTGAACTCCAGTTCCAGTACAGGTGTGGTTCTGAAGCAAGTATTTCACTTTTTCTGATGGCTGACATGAAAACAAGAGAATGCTGAAATAAACAAAACAATTACACTGTAGAATCTTGCACACCTGCCTGAGCCATTACCACCTATCCCAGGATAACCGAAATTGTGACCAGGCAGTGTTGGAGGGGAAAAAAAGGAAGCCAGGAGAAACAAAGCACAGTTCTAAATCAGATTCATAATGACATCTCAGAACTCCTCTTTGAAAACCATGACAGAAGCCGTAATTGAAAAATCTAATTAAAATCCTCCTTTCTCCAATACTGAAATGTCACATGAAATAGAACAAATGCAAAAATCACCAACTCATGTATGCAATTCAGTCAGGTACCTGTTGCAGTAAAGGCAACAAATGCTATTCAGATAAGACAAGCTGAGCTAAAGCTACTAACTGGGAGATCTTACTATTTAGAATAATGGTTTAGAGGACTGTAGGCTTCTGAAACTTCCCCTGAGGAAAAGGTAATCCAGACAGTCTTTTAACAGTGATTAAGTCAGGTGACACAAAGCAGAACATACTGTCATTCAAGACAAGATAGCAGAAATGCTCAAATACAGCAAGCGTTTATCATTTCACTAGAGGAAGATTGACAGGTGTCAAGTGAAATACTAAGCTTACCAATTTCATACCCATTTTTCACACAAAAATTCATCAGCACATTTGTGATAAAAATCCTGGTTTAACTATAAGAAAACCAATATTTGTCTTGGGGAAGACGGGTAAACCAAGGTTAACATAGAAAAATAAGTGAAATAATTTGGAAATTCATCTCCAAACTTCAGCTATTCTATTTACAGTAGTCAAACCCAATCCTTACTGGCTTCTGTGTAGCACAGATGAAGGCTGGTGCTATTCCTAATTAATCTTCCTCCACTAAGAAAGTGATTCTACACTGTCTACGTGTGTCACTGAGCCAAGAGACAGACATGTTATCCCACACTGGCTGTAGAGCAAGCAAGAAATACTTCCCCCATTAAAAGCTGGGCCTCTCAGTCACTCAGGAACCAAACCTAAGGAACAAAACAGCTTTCAAAACATCACCTATACTGTCCCAGGAGAATTAGGGGAAGAACAGCTAAGAAGGGAGAAGATTAGGTTAGCATGACTGGCACAAAAGCTGTGAAGGCAAAAGCATCTGTGACAGTCTGGAAATAACAGCTAAAAAAAAATGTTAGAACTTAAAAGCTTAAAGGGAGTCAAGTGTAAGAAAAGTCACAGACTTGCTACAGAATTTTCCCCCAATTTGACTGAACCACCCCAAATGCAACACTGCCATCCATAAAACACATCTTCAAATATTGTAAGGAAGCCTTGTCATTACTCAAGATTCCAGACACAAACTACTGGAAGAACAAATCTCTTCACAGCAAGCCAGATTAATTACCTAGATTTCCAAAAGATGCTTCTAGATCCTCTGCATGGATACCTAGAGTGCTCCTGAAAAAGGGAAACAGTAAATATATCCGCTTAGCCCTTCAGATCTGCCTCAATAGCTGTGTGCCTGACACTTGCTACGGGCTCAGACAACAGATTCAGAATCTGAGCAAAGATCAGAGTCCTTAGTGACCTCAGGAAACACATTTTAGACCAAAATAAACAGGGGTAGGAAAGCAGGAATTAAGACATCACAGGCCTTCTGGAGCCATACCTATAGAGGCAAACCTATTTCTGGCCATCTTTTTCATCTGAACTTTTTCACTCTCTCCAGTAGGGGAAAAAAATGCCTTTAAAGTTTCAGTCAGTAAGCACAGAAGACCTTCTCCTTCAGGTCTCTAACAAGCCATGGGAAAAGACTCGCAGAAACTCGATATCATTTGACAACTCTGAAACAGCTTTTCTTCCACATAAAGGATGCCAACCTCACCATTCCTATGCCAATGTGCAACAAACAACATGGCAGAAGCATCTTGGAGCTGATCCTCAGATCTGCTGGGCAGAGGCCTAGCATCCCATAGAAAGCTTTAGGCATGTGGAAAAGAGGCCTCAAAAAAAGACAGCTTGTCCCAGCTGTCTGAGCACTGCAATGCTCTGTTCATACATGACCACTGTGAAAGAAAAATCAACACTAGAAAGAAGGATGACATGTACACAAAGTAAAATCCACATGAAAACAGTCTTAAACCACCCTGCTCATCACTTTGCTATGTTTCAAATAGCTGCTCAGAGCTAATGATGAGCAGAGAATGCAAAAGGGTTACAGAAGAACCAGTCATCCTTCCTACTGCCACAGGTCCGCTCTGCCAATTTACCTAAGATATCTATGTGCACTAAACCTTTATGTAGTCTGACTAAAAGTCAACAAACATTTAGGTATCCCTTCATATGGGTGTTATCATGCCTGTCCCCATGAACTTTCTGGAAAGCACACTGGGATATAAAACAGCATCAGCAAGCTTTCCTTCTACACCTTAGAAGAAATTAGATAGCAGATAAGCCAGATAAATACCAAAACTATTTTAAGTGTAACAGCTCTCTTTTTGAGAATTCTAGAGCAGAAGCAGCAGAAAGAAAAATGAAATTAACCCCATGTGCATCAATCCTGCAAGCATGCTAGAACCTTAAATAACAGCCTTCCCTTCCTTCCTATTCAGGGAGAACACAAGATGTTGATTTTTGAGATTAGAAATTGAGATTAAATCAGAAATTATATACAAGAGAACAGAGTAGTGATTCCAGTAGATGTTTCTTTGCTAGTATCCAGTTTGAGTGGACAAAAAAAATATAAATCAGAAACCACTGTTTTAGATGGAGGGTCATAGGATTAAGTGTCAACAGACACTGTCCTTGATCATTACGTAAAAGGAAATAAACAAGCTACATCTTGAGATACTTTCATGACTTCACATCTAATAAGATCCAGTTCTTTCCACCACAGCTGGAGCTGGCACTAGGGAGTTTCCAGAAATCCACCAAGTTAATCCAATAGCAAAGAACAGAAGAAAGTATTGACAAAATTAGAGAACAGAGGGGAAAAAAAGCCTTTTAGAAAGCGATATGCATGAGTACAATACCAGGCAGACAGTTGGGTACCATCTTAACATCACTCTGTTAGATTTAAGAGGAAGCTTTCAGCCTTGCTACCACCTTTGAACTGTTTCAGACAAACTTGATATTAACCAAGTATCCACGTCCTACTCTTTTCCTAAAGTTTTGGAAGAAGTCCAAGATAAATTAAGCCCATTATACACACACTTTCTTGTTGCATTAATGAAAGTGTAGCTCGATTGTCTCTTTTGAAGTGTATGCAACAACCATGAAGACCCATTAACAGTTAGAGCAAGACTCGTTTTATGCTAATATTTAGAATTCAAAGATGAACTAGTAATGAATACTGCTCTTCCCCTCCCCTCTGCACTCCATGTGGCATGGATATTAGTGTCCTCTGGGCACTTCAAGCCATGCATCATTATAATTTCAACTTGAAGTCAAGAGGGAATTAAACTAACTATGTAATAACATACTTTAATTATTGTTCTAAACACAGAACACCTGCATGCAGTCTCTTTTGTATTGGAAATATGCATACTAAGAAGGTAAGCAAATACATAAAAAACCAGATATGCCCCCAAGTTCTATGTATGCAAAGTCCCCAGGAACAGAGAGTAGCATTTTAATCTTAACCCTTTTAAATAATGTTAGCTGTTGATAGCACTGCAATCTTGCCCTTTGTTTTTCAAAAAGCAAATGCCCACAAAAGCAATTCCAGCTAATGAGCCTGGATGTCTTGCCTCAGGAAGAGGAGAGGCCCACACTCAACCATTGCTCCTAAGGGAGCAGAGATTGCAGCACTGTTGTTCTAAATCCTCTTCAACTCCCTCAGTCCTACCCAGCTACTTGGGCAGAAGCAGGCACAGCTGAAAGAGGACACGAAGCAAAGGCTCCACTGGCCCACAGTGATGGCAGCAGCTCTGAACAAGATCCATCATTCTTCTCCAATGGCCTTGGCTCTGAGCACAGGTATCACAACAGGCCTTTTCGACATTAAGAAAACACAAATGTCTCTGTTTTATTGCTACATGAGTCACACAACAGCTTCAATTTGAACTTCACATTTGCACAAGAGACTTATCAAACAGAGTGTAGATCTGCTCATGGCTTAATGACAGAAGTGTCCTTAATCCAGAAAAAAAGGGATAACACACCTAAGGTATCTTTCATTTCAGCCCCAAGCGAAACACCAGCTCAGTTTTCAAATTCTGCACATGCTGAAGAGGCTGGCAGGGAAGAAAACAGAAATAAAACACCTTATTTCAGTTCTCCGTAAATTTACAGGAATAAGTTGAGCAGAAAAATAAGAGTCACCACTCTAAGAGTGGGTGCAAGTTGTTTCATGTAGATCAACACATGCAAGGAACTTGAATAAAGGATTAAACAGGGATTATGCACACAGTTAAATATACATGGTAGAGCCAGAGTTCAGCCGTGAAAAAACTAAATTTATAAATACATTCCTGAAGCAAACACTTCATCATATTCCTGCAGCAGGATTGAATATTCTGAACAGCACCTTGTGGCTACAGTAAGTCTTTATCACATGTTTGCAGCACCAACCACTACCTTGTACTTAATTACTATTAAAAATTAATTGCTTACAGCAGCAGAGAAACACAGCATACAACAGCACATGTAGCCCACAATTCCAAGCCATCTACTTGAATATATAACAAGCAAGACATGACCAATCCCATCACAACTTCAATATCCAATCATATCTTTCAGATTCATGTAAACTGCAGGGGATCTGACATAGCTTTATATTATTATGAATCAGACACAACCAACAAGTGGGCACACCTTCGCAAGGAAAGCTTCGTAACAAGGGTAGGAAAGCACATGAAACAGCCTTTGAAAGTAAGCATATGCCCTGTAAAGTTACTCTCAGCACATAAATTCAGAATGATTCTCTATTTTTTCCCCTTCTCCTCCCACTGACATGGATCTGGAAGCTATGAAAGGGAGATATGTCAGCAAGCCTTCGAATTTATTTCATTGTTGACCCCTAGTTACTCCTCTGGTGGGTAACAACGTTACAGCTTTTTCTCAGAAGGCTGAGTATCAATGGAGAACAGAACAAAGCCATGGAAAGTAGGCCAACATTAAAAAAAGCCAGAGTAATTTTGTCAGTCCAAAGCTGAAGCCGTAACTCAAAGGTATGTCCTAGTGACTGCTTTACAGTTTCAGCACTTCATTTGCCACCAGCTCCCTGCCGTTCCGACTTCTCCAGATTCCTCAGCAAGCTGAAGTTTCAGCGAGTACCAAATCTCAAAAATCCATCCTAATGGCTTAGGGACAAACAAATTACCACTGACAGCAAGCTGCCACAAGGCAAGGCTATCTTTCCTGTCAGTTAAAGCTTATTTTGGTTACCTTACATTTGCAGGGAGTAGATATGAACAGCTTGAGAAGCTCTGCAGATGTGCAGCAGTCTGTACTTCTGTTTAAGCCCTGTGACAATGTTCTGACAGCCCTCAGTCCAAGCCCAGGACACAAAGCATTAGAAAAAAGGAATCTGAATTGAGGAAATTCACCTCTGAAGAACTGCCACCAGCCGGGTTTGGGCAACCACTTCACCCTCCACTTCTTCCAGAAGAAGAGATGTGTGGTTTATAGCTCGGTAGTCACTCCACAACCCTGGAGTTATCCCAGCTGAACAGCAAACATCAGAAGGCACTGCAGGAGCGCTAAATATTTGACAGCCAACACCTTACATGTCTGTGCAAGTCTAAACACTTCATTTTCCCTACTTCCTTCCCTTCCTCACTTTCTGATAGGAGAAAGCACCAATATGTGTGGATGAATCATGGAAAAATACCCTGTTCTACAAATGTATCCAACAGCCAAATACAACACTAAAATATTTTGGGCCTACATATAAGCATATGATTTAAATAACAGCTTATAACCAACACAGGGGTGCTATCAGGTCATTGCTGGGTGCAAAAACCAGCCCTAACTAAGGGGCAGCACATTCCTATACTTGCCCTTAGCAGCCCACGTGAGCATGGTCTGATTTTTAGACTCTGCTGATTACATGTAGCCAGTTACAGTAAAAATTCCACATTGTGATACCAGGAAGATCATGTCACTGTACCATAAGAGAGTCAAAACTATCAAAATCACCACTATTTTTTTTAACATAGTGTAATAGAAAGGAATGGCCACTAAAACTATTAAACAGTAGCAGAGATTACCAGACCAGTGCTATTAATATTGTCCTCAATCAACAAGAAAAACACTAAATGGTACCAAAAACTGCACACCCTAAAAAACTTCTACTTCAGTAGATTGATTGAAGATCAATAAGTAAGCTATTTAAATGTTCCTCAACTTACTGCTTAAAGCATGTGTCAATCAAGTCTTCGAAGTATGAACAAGTTCCCTAATTAGAACTTAAGTTCTCCAGCTGGAATCTAGGACCTATTACATTAAAAGTGTAAATTCTGTCTTAAAGTAGACTGCTGAACTTTACAATGCTATAAACAGAATCATACATATTCAGGAAAACTTATTAAAAGAGGAAAGAACCCTATTCAATGTTTTAGGTTAACTGTTAGCTCACACAATAATTAACTTTAATTTGCATGAAGGGGTAGGGAAAGCTAGCTCTACCCAAAACCTAGTATTTTTCTCCCAACCATAGAATACTGCATCAATATTAGTATTTCCTACTAAGAGTCTGAAAATGTAAAATTTATACAGTTTGAACATTATAGGTTTAAAGTTATTTAAGGTGGTATATTCATAGCACTAGAAAGCACTGGAGAGACTAGAGACCCAGTGGACTGTCTGGGACTAGCTGAGGCACTGCAAGAATAATTTAAATGTTATAACAACCAAATAGTAACATGCTAAACAAAGCCCACCAGAATACATCCTGCTGGGAACAAGATACATATAATCAGGACTTTCAAGCCCAAAGCAGGATGTAAACAGATTGCAGTTTATGTACTAATACTCCAGTCTTATCTCAGATTTAAAAAAATAAACCAAACAAAAAAAAAACCAACAAAAAACAACCAAGTTCAGAGAATGAGCACCTGTGCATCTGTCCAAGGGGCATATAATTGGTTACTCAAGGACTATTAGGCTGTTTCTTAGCAACCTCTGCAAGCTCTAATCAAGTAAGACTAAGATTGTCATTTAGCCTTGAAATGCCTTGCCCCTTCCATCTAATGTAGCATTCTGTCAAGGAGCAAACAGTCATTTCAACCACAGATAAAATCCAGGCTTGCTATGCGTTTCAGCTCAGAGCTTTTATTATCAGAAGATCTTCATGCTTTTTACACTTTATTTAGCATCTGGAACAGCAACTAGTCAAATAACCATTTAATTTTTCTCCTTTATAAACAAACTAAAGGCTAGCTACAGCCCTAAAGAAAAAAACCCTGGAAATATTTTAATAAATGACCATAAGGTATAGCTCAACTCTTAAATAACATTTTATAACTCATATATAACATTTTATAAATCATTTCCTAAGTATAATTACAAGAAAAATGGTTAATATCAAAAACTGCAGTAGAGACATTTCAGGTAAATAGCAAGCATTTCTCTCAGAGCTGAATGGTATTTAAATCCTTGGTGATGCTGAAATGTGTCTACTATGTTGCACACATTAGATTTCTATAATTAACTATCTTTGAGCAAAATCTGGCCATCAGATCAGAAAAAAAAAAGCCAAAGACATTGGAGTAATCAAAAAATAAACTCATCTGTTCAGTCCTAGTCTAGCATCATGGCTTGTCTGTAGTATCCATGGACACATGACAGACAGCACTCAATCACTTATGTAGAGTATTTTTTCCTGTACAGTAAGCAAAGACAGCATAAGTCTGTGGTTAAATCAGGGATAGCCACTTCTCCCTGACTCAAGATGATCTACACCAGAGCCATCACCCCATTCTCCTCAGCTCTCTCCTTCCCAACAGCTCTCCCCAGGTGTACAGAGGGAGAGGAGCAGCTCTAAGGGAGCCCCAGCACCTCACAGGAGGTAGAAGGTCAGTGCTGCCCAACAAGAAAGAGCAGAGATGCTCTCAGCTGTCCACACCGGCTCATTCCCCAGCCCTGGGAGCAGTGGTGGGGTGGGGTGGTCAGGCTACACCTCCACCTCCTGCTCCTGTGGGAGCTGAGCAGCTCAAAGTCACTGAAAGGACACTGCACCCGACCACCAGCAGTCACCTCTGACCAGAGACTGACCCGTTTCAGACACCCACTAACCAAAGCCAGAGCAGATTTCTAGCAAGAAGCCCACCAAAGGTTTATCACAGCAAAGAAGAGGAGGAGAATGGTGGAGCTACTGCTCAAGAACAGCAGCAACCACCCTTCAGATAAGCAAATGGATAAGCATCGAGGAGCCAGAAGCACTGCCAGTACAGCCTCACTCCTTGAAGCAGCCTCTCTCCTTCCAAACTGATGCTCTCAAGCTCCTCCCAGATCAAAGGGTTACGAGCAGCTAGAACTGGAGAGGAGCAAGGGAAAGCAAATGGGGGTGCTGGCAGAAAAGGGAGGGTCACTTTGTAGTCTCTTGGGCAGGCTGAGCAGCTCTGGAACAGAGCAGGCAGTGCAAGCAGGACCCACACACAGAGTTGACAAAACACTGGGCTTGTTTTCAGAAGAGCAGGGAGGGATTTCTGGCACACAGTAATCTAAAGCTTCTGCAGGTGAGTAAGTATACGATGTGATCATAGCTGCTTTATGAACTTGGGGTAGTTTTTAAAGTATGTTCATAGCATGTATTTCAGAGCCAACAACTCACACAAAGCAACACCCAGAGGAAAAACAAGCAAAGGAGTCAGACTACACAAAAAAAGATGAATTCCACTCATCTCACCTACACGCAGTGACTCAAAGGCATTGCTCAACAGAGGGGCCAGACAGCCACTGGCCCACAAGGGACAGGACAAAAGCAATTTTCAAAGTTAAAAAACAAAATCACAATGAACCTTACACATCTGTCTCAAATCTCCTTCTCATACAAAAAAACCTTGTGGCAAAAATACATATTAACACCGAATATAATAAAAATTTACTACCTCATTTTTGGCATTTTTTACATCCAGAAAATGTAATAACTGTTTCACATAATTTATTGTTTGACAAAAGCTTAAGTTTTTGCAGCTTTTGTGCTGACAAACAGGGAACTGCAAAGTGATCTGGACTTGCACAAAGAATACAAGCAGTAGCATCAAACACAGAAGGCAGCTTATGCCACACAAAGGTCCTCAACATCTACACTAACACTTGAACCTCACAGGATCACTCAGGCCACCTACAATGCAGTGGGAACACAGCCCAGTTAGGCCAAATATCACAAGTCTAATATAACACAGCCAGTTATGGTTTTACCCCAACTATGTTCAAGATAAACCTGATTGTTTAAGATTAAAGCTACAAGTGGTCATGTCTTCAGCAAACCTTTCATATGCAGACTATTTTTAATGAGAAAAGAGCATTTGAAACATCTTCAAACAGCCCAGAGAGTGCTGCAAAGCCTCCCCTGCAGTGCAGTGAATCAAATGTGCTCTGCTTTTACCTCACCCTCTTCTCCAGCTCACATCCTCTAGCATAAGAGTAATCCTTGACTACTTTAATACCTATTCCATTTTCAGTCAGATTTAATGCCCACACCAGCTGTGTGGTTAGGAGTGTAGCATTTCACAGATAGGCTGGCTGGAGCACCTTCTGGAATAAAGATTAGAAAGCTGACAAGAGGTGCACAAGCACACCACTCTCTGTGGCTGGGAGGTGAGGGACTTTGTCTGCAAGTCTTGACTTCAGCCTCAGTGTTTCCAATAAATAAGCACATGTTTATTTAAGGAAGCTTTCAAGGAGTATAAATAGAAGTGTTCTTTACTATCTGACCATCTCTGTGACATTCAAAAAACCCCCAGAACTTTAAGGTATAAAGTTTAAATAGTTAGCAGAATACTGTCCTTTGAGGCATATTTATTTCAAAGACATAAGAAATTCTAGATTTAGTGACATCAATGCATGAAAGATTAAGAGTGCAAAGAGCACTTCTGCTTAAAATTAGAAGACAGATTTCCTATAGTTACATGAAACTTAAGTCTTTAGACTTTCTATTCTGGGCAAGCTGCAAATAGTTGCTGGCACACACAGCATGCCAATAATAAATCCCTTTTTCAAAGAGTGGTTCTGAAGTGGTCACCACTAAGGCCTTGGTTCTTTTTTAGAGGTGACACCTGCAGCTGCTATTGAAATCAACCGGAGTTGTCACTACCCAGCATTGCTGAAGTCACTCTCTAAAACATCACCCCATTATCTTCTCTTAACAAAGAGCAAAAAAAACCTGAAAGCCACCCCTTGCATTTGTGTCACTTGAGACCAAAGGGATATCATTTATATAAAAAAACATTTCCTCAATTTTTCATTGCTGATCAAAAAGGCTTCAAGGCAAATACAGTACGAAGCAGGTGAAAGCATATAAACTCCCTGATCTACCTCCCCAAAACTGAGGAAACAGGGATCCATGTTTGCTGATCCACAGCATATTTGCCCATGAGTTACAACAAGCAGGGGAAGGCTTTATGAGCACAAGGACTGCAGGTGCTTTGGCAAAATAAGAAGTTTGGCATGGCAGTTCCACAGGAGCCCTAGAGTCTGCTCACAAGCCCATCAGGCAGAGGCAGTGAGCAGGCACCAAATTCAGGGGGAAAAAAAATAGTCAAGTACAGTCAGCAAAGCCTTCCACCTGGGGAAAAAAGGCTACTGGCAAATAAGATCTTAAACATTTATGTAGTTCAGCAATATACAATTATCAACAACATTATTTCTTCCTTGCAGATTTCCTGTGCTGATGAGGTGTGATGCTTGTACATTATAACTTATCACTACCAGGTGAATTTTAGATTTTGGCATAAGGTCTTGCTCTCACTTCTTATTCCCTGCCCTCAGGTCTTGCTTGGAACTGTGCTTTTGCATGCAAGTTCCTCAAAAAGTAGTTTCCATGGAGCAAAGAACAATTAATTACAGGTAAAGCTTGCTGTGTCTCCCTTGATGTTTAATTTGTCAAATTGTAATCTTTTTCAAGAGAAAACCATACCTACCATTCCTCTGGTACAGCCATGTACAAGTACCTTCTCCAGTGCTAACTGGCCTAACTTTAACCTGCCTAATTTAAGCCTATCTGTCCCAATGGGTTGTCATCCAAGCTGACAGGATGCATGTTTACTCTATCAGGGAGCAGAGAGTAATCTAATCCAGGATATTTTCATTACAAAGCCTCAAGATCCTGATCAGAGAGCAGTGATGGCTGTGTTGAGACAGGAGGTAGACCAACTGTGGATCTACCAGCCAAACAAAAATAGACAAGAGCATTTCCTACAGCCAGGCTATCTAGTTCCCTAGAGGCACCAAGGATCCCAGATAAAGAGCTTGAAGGGTAGATGTCTTCGAGGGCCTAACCACCTTTGTTTTTCAAGTTAGAAGGATTGGGAGAGCTTGATGCAGAACCCCACACTTAAGCAGACAACACGTGAAAGTGCCAAGCAGACTGCTGTACCCATTAAGCAATAAAAGCTGCAAGGTCAAGTATTCCTCCTCAGGTTTTGGCAGGGAAGGGGACAGGTTGCTTTCCAAGAAATTTAACATTTACTGCTGCAGCCAAGTTATCCTCTCAACAGCTTTACATATTTGATGGTTCACACTCCTGTGTATGTTTCAGATCAAGACTGAATCCCTCCAGGCATTTGGATGAGACTCACATGTGGACTGCATAAGGATGAAACTCACACAGAGCCTGGACATTAAAATTACATACATTTTTTATCTACCTGAAAGTTAACCATACTCCAGAAGTTTAGAGAAAGACGCTACGATCACACTCTAAATAGGAAAAAAAAACTAAGATAGTCTTAAAAAAAGAATCAATTAGTTGCCCAATCATAGTGGGGAAGACACTTTTTACCCAAGCAATTTGTGAGGGCTGCCTGAACCTCTACCAGTTCTCCTTCAGATTGGAACACACAATCCTAGCTAAGCATCAAGGAAAAAGAGAGGTGAAAATGCTTGTTTCTGCTACTTATCTCCAAGGCCCTGAACTCTAAAGTTCTCCTGGGGAGTTCAGAATGTACAGTACCCATGTGTGCACTCCACCGCCTGTCAGTCACACCAGGATCTCAAAAACAGAGGGGCTGAGAGGAGCTAATGATGCATACTGTAACACACGATTTCAACATCCACAACTAGTCAGAACAATTCCTCTATATGACTAATTAACTGAAGTAATGGATGCCATACCAATATTTATGGTACAGGAAAAACTGAATTCCCTGAGGGAAAGAACAGGGTGGAGGAAAAAAACCACACACAACTCCATTTCATGCCATCTTGCAGAGGAGTACAAGAAATGGTTCCACATAACCCATCCTGCAGAACAACTAACATTTAAACATTATCTTCAGAAGCAACCTTCAGTTAACCCCAAAACTAATATTCTGCCAATAACGTAATTGCTATTGATAAGTATTGCTGTGTCAGGTATTTCTGAAGCTTCAGTGTCTGAACAAACAGCTTTGTGCCAGGAAAAAAAATGCTCAAGACTAACAAGCCTAAACTGTGACTGATCAGAATCAATTCTTCAAAGCTACTTGAATTCTTTTGTCTTTTTTGTTTTAAAGTTGCACATAAATTTCAATTGCATCATTTGTTTGTTAACAATCTCAAACAAGCATTAAGCTTCAAGTTTTACAGCAGGAGGCAAAGAAAAAAATGTGAGGTAGGTGGGTGAAGAAGACAGCTGTATTGTTCTAGCTGTTCCTCAGCCTCTCCCACTGCCAGATTTCTGTGGATGATGTATCCCAAGGTAGCAATTTTAAGAACCTTTTGGCAATATTCCAAGCTCCCTCTTGCAAATCAGAGATCAGACCAACGATATCAAAAAAGAAGGACAGGAAACAGGAATAAACTGGATAACCGACACTGTTTCAAACACTGGAAGTCGCTGAACTCTGGTATTGCAGCTTTACAGAAAATACTTGTCCAAGTTTTAGAGTAAAATTTTACTTCATAAAACTAAGAAAGGAAATCAGTAAAACAAAACTAATCACTTTTCAAGAAACTACTTGCTCTACAGCTACTGCTAGCTCAGGACACTGCAATATCAGACAGACGTCAAGAAACCCTCCCTCGAGCAATTTATACATTACTACATTAGTCTCTAAGTGAGGCAGTTATTCAGATGAGGTTCAGTAAGAAGTCTGCACATACTCACACTCTGTTTCATTAGTGTTGGGCTTCTTAGTCTTAAAAATTCAAGCTAGAACTACTGGAATAAGTCCTTTGCTCACTGCCAACACCAAAGCAAATTTGTTTCGTAAGTGAAGGACACAATTTCCAGTTCTCCTTACTCTTGCTCCTTCCCAGCATATCAAAGAAACAGTAACTTCATTACTGTCGTATAGCAAAAATAAAAATTACATGAAAAGACTACGTCCACATTGTTGTTTCTCGTTTGCAAACTCAAACAGAGAAAGGATATTATTGGAGAATGATTTTGAAGACACCCCATGGAGTTGAAACCTAATGCAGGAACTCAATCTACTTCAAAAATCCCTTCTGATAAACTAGCACTACAATTAAGCCTCTCACTACAATTAAGTCAACACAGCTTATGTACAGCTCTGACAAAGATGCCGTGTTCCCCATCACGAGACTGAACACCGAGAGTCCAAGATCCAACTACAACATACAGGAGGGACTTCTTTCCATAGGTGCATCCACAGACTGTTTTCAGCACGACTACTCCACAGCTTATTTTTAGAACTGAGGGTGGGCTGGGAGAGTATTCAGTAAACCTTCCAAAAATCAGCTAACCACCCACTAGACTGCAGTGGCACTGTTTAAATAAATTGCAGGCTGCTTTGCAACAGCTGCAAGAAAAAATGGTGGGAAAAAAACCACCACAAGTATTTCAATTCCCTTAAAATGCTGGAGGCAACAGTACAAGAAACAGCAGCAGACAGGGCAGTGTATGCTGGAGACACTGCATTAATTCACCTGCCAGAGGTAGGTCAAACAGGCCTTACTTAGGACTGGGTGAGCACAGAACAACAATATCCGGCAGCTGCAAGGTAAGAATGTGCTTATTCCAACAGAGAAAAATTCAAAGAAGGCTGGGCTTAGGGACCTGCAGTGCAAGGATTATCAAACTCTCCTCGCGTTTCAAGTAGCAATACTAGAAACTGGCAAAATAAAAGTGTGAGTTAAGTTACCTTTACTTCCTCATGCAGATAACATATAAAGTTTGAGGTGCTAACGCTACTGGAATCTCCTACTGGAGAGTTTACAATTTCATCAAGTCTGTATTAAATGGCCAATAAAGAGGAGAAAAAAATCCTAATTTTCCCTTTGATCTTATAACTTAAGAGCACAGTTCTAAACACCCTGGTTTTATGGTATCGACTATACCCGTTAACAGGAACGTTTCCAAGTTCAACAGGGCACAGGACCAACAAAGGACATTAAAACACCACAACCTGGCAACCAGATCTTAAGTGTCTCTGCATGGAAAAAATTATCGATTGTATCTTTTTCTTTTTTAAAAGCATTTAACTGCAGCAAAATTCCTATCTTCAAATAGCAGGCAGCCCTTAATTTGAGGGGCACGAGCATCAGGTTGGATGGTCTCTGGTAGCACAGAAAGTTAAATTATTTATGTAGACTGGCTTCCTTTAGGTGAAGTGCAAGTAAAGCATTTTTGTCCCTGACCATTCCCAGCAGGCATTCTCTAAGTAACAAAGATCGCACGAGCTACAGGCTGAGAGGTCAGCAAGGGCCATTTCATCTGTTAGTCATCAGGTGCCAAACGCAATCCGCAGGTAGCGAGGCTTCCGATATACATCTCCCCACCGAGCTGGGGCTCTGCACCATCCCCATTCCTCAGCGCCTCGCAACTTGCCAGCTTCCACCCCGTGGCCCACTTGGAAGGGCTGAGGGCAACAGCTGTGAAACTCCCTGCAGGATCCTACCTGCCTGCAGCCGGGCAGAGAGCCCAGCCCTCCCTCCTGCCGCTCTCCAGCGCCAGGCACCCTCCACACCCGGCACCCCCAAAAGCAGGAGGAAGCATCCAGTCCCCAAGGCCAGGGACTAACACTGGTCTGCAGCCACTGCTGACACCCCATCCCTAGAAGCTTTCAAAGCCAGACTGGATAGGGCTTTGGGCAACCTGCTCTAGTGGAAGGTGTCCCTGCCCACGGCAGCCGGGGTGGAACGAGATGGTGTTTAAGGTCCCTTCCAACTCAAACCGTTTTCTGTGCGGCACGTAATGCGGTGGGGGCCGAGACAGCGCACTGCGGGGGCGAGACGCCGACACCCC